>JBBPBX010005691.1:0-71118 GCA_038048925.1 Garcialebias charrua | reverse complement strand
GGCTGTGTCTCAATTCAGGGGCTGCGTCCTCATGAGTGCGCATTTGTCGGCCGCATACGTCATTGCCCCGCGCGGAGGACTGTCCCAATTCGAAGACTCCTCCTCATGCGGCCGAGGAATGCGGCCTACTTCCTGCCGAAATCGAAGGATGCATCCGTGGAACCTTCAAGACGGAGGCTATCCCAGAATTCATAGCGCCAGCAGAGATTTCGCGGGGGGGGGGACTTTCTGCGTGCAGGGTCGGGGCTGCTGCGTGTTGTTGAGTCATCAGCTCGTTCTGACAACAACCTCAGCGCGAATATTCATTCAACCTTTATTTAGTCATCTCAAACAACCTCAGCGCGAATATATCTCATTAAAATTTAACTACAGAAACGACTAAAAAAAATGCGTTAGCTGAATATATACTAGTGTTTCTGAGTTTACTGTTTTTGAAGAACTGATTACATATCAGATTATTTTACACGTGCGTAGCAAGGATTTTCTGAGGGGCAATCTTTTAAAACCGAGAGTGGACCTAAAAAGCAAGTTGTCCAGTAGCTCAATTGGTTAAGCATCCCGCGGTTGGCGCAGAGAGCTTTTTCTCGAAGCTGGTTCGAATCTCACTCGGTACGGTTAAAACTTATTTTACGTTTGTCTTTTATTGGATAAAAAAAAGGAGTTTCACAAACTCCTTCCTTTTAATCTCAGTCCTCATTTTTTTATCCAATAAAAGACAAACGTAAAATAAGTTTTAACCGTACCGAGTGAGATTCGAACCAGCTTCGAGAAAAGTATCTCTGCGCCAACCGCAGGATGCTTAACCAATTGAGCTACTGGGCAACTTGCCTTTTGTAGGTCCACTCTGTCTTTTAAACGATTGCCCCTCAGAAAATCCTTGCTACGCACGTGTAAAATAAGCTGATTTGTAATCAGTTCTTAACAAACAGTAAACTCAGAAACACTAATATATATATTCAGCTAACAATATTTTTTGCGGCGTCCCTTCTCTTTCCACACACACACCAAGCGCGCACACTTCCCACCCATTTCAAGAGAACGCCCCACCCACTTCAATGCCGGCTCTCCGGAAGGCTAGACCGTCCCATTTCAGCAGTTTCGTCAAGCCCACCCGGCCTTGTGAGTGCGTGGCCTACTCGGCCCAGCTAGGCTGGGTCCTCATGAGGACCCAGCCCCTGAATTGAGACGCAGCCAAAGACTTTTCTAAACTCTATTTTTAGTTGAAACAGAAGCTATTAGAGACTCCTCCTTGGCAATTGTCTCCATTGAAGCAGCCAGACTTTTAAAAATGAAGGCGAACTGTGATGAGTTTTATATCAGAGTATATTCATGGAGAAGGATGGGAGTATGGACTTCATCTTAAAATAAAAGTAAGATGATACATATATATTTTTTTTATTATTTAAAAAGAGGGGACCCCACCCCTCCAAAAAAAGTTTGACCTTACATTAAACATTTTGTTTTTCTTGCCATCATTGTTGAACAGTGTAGAATTTATTAAAGCATAATTAGATGACTTTGCAAAATAAAAATAAAAAGTTTAAATTGAAATATAAGCTTCTATTTTGGGTTCATATATGTGAGCATACAATTCCAGACAAGTCAAGGCTCCGGCAAAGCTCAGCGTCCTGCCTGTACGCCACTCTATGCGTGCATTCTGTGCGCACGCGTTTGCTGGCACAGCTCTGCTTTTCGTTCTCACGTTAAATGCTCGCGTTTTCGCACCAAATTCTTTGCAGCTGCGTGCAGAGGGGACAAACTGAGGTCGCTGATTGGTCACTTGCTGACATGCCTATACTGAAATGATTGACAGCTCGAGTGGGACAGCAGCTGGCAGCTGCGGTCGCTCGGCTGCGGTCGAGCGGTCTTTCTATCACTTTATATGTTAATAAAAACTTCTAAAAAATAAAAATAAAAACAGGGAGCGCTTTTCCTGCAGCCCACAGCCCACCAGGAAATATTTAAAACCTCGCGCAGCCAGGTAGGACATGAATTCATTCATTTCAGTCATGGAGTGAACGGAGGATGAAGCTTTTACTTGACTTTTGGCAAAAAAAACAAAAGTCCTGATCAGCGATGAAGAAGGGGAATTTAATTCATTTGTGTAACATACAAAACAGTCCGGCGCCGGGGAAGTTTATGGTGAGACAACGCGCATCGCGTACGCGGTCGTAAAAAAAAGAGCTTTGCGCGTTCGTGCCCTGCGGGGCTACGCGGGGCTACTCTTGTGCCTCTGCGTACGTACAGCGTACAGAGGCGTACTGCATGTACGCTGAGCTCTACCGGGGGCTTCAGCCTCACCTGTCACCAACAACCTCACCGCACGTCACTGTTTGAAGGTTTAGGACCTGATGATTTAATTTCTTTAGATAGCTCTTTGAACAACCTCACTTAGGAGGAATGTTTGAACTCTGACTGAATCATAAGCTAACAAATAAATGGAGCAGGATTAGGATCAAATTGATAAGGTGCTGTTGGATAACAACTGCAGCCTTAACAATGTAATGGTGGTTCATGCAAATTGTAGTCTAAATCTATCAGTTTCACATTACAAAGTTATTCTGGCAAAATTATTATAATATTTCTGCAGGAAATGCACTTAGTCTGCAACAGAAATGCTACAGCTAGCTTGCAAAAACAATACACTTTGTGTAAATAAGTCTGTTGTGCAAAACTGATAGCAAGATAAATGCTGCTATCAGCAAACTGAAGCTGTTCAAAGACCTATCTGCAGGTAAGATAATGTTTGTTGATAACATCTCCATAGAACTCCCTTTAAACCATCTAAACTGCAGCTTTAGTCTCAAAGCATGTAAACAAAACTTTATTGAGTACTTGGAGCAAAAAAAAAGCAAAACAAGTCACTAATTGAAGTTTAGTCCTTTATTGTTGTAAAACAATTTTCTATGCTCATCTTTCCCCAGTCATTCAGTCGTCGACCTATATGCACTGTATTTACAGTAAAACTGTCCTCGTTCCACAAACGACCGTTGTGAAAACTGTATTTCCTAACAAATGAAGAGGTGTGTTATCTTTTAATGTCGCGTCACAGATTAATTCACGGAGCCTAAATTAAACCTGTTTGCACGGGAGTCCAGAAACCATCCTCTTCCTAATGGAAATTCATCTTTCAATGTGCAATTACACCCCTGTAACCTAGGCTGACAAATTTAAAGAGATGAGTTAACAAATGTGCTATGATTAATTACATCACATTGAACAGTGAAGGATCAGGCATGGAGATGAGGAAACAGGGTAATTATAGAGCAGTACAATGATAAACACACACACACACACACACACACACACCAGAAGATTGTGCTGGTAAATGAATTCTTTCCACTCTACATCCTATTAGAAAGAAGCATGCTGGCTGAGACAGATGAAGAAGAATCTAAAATACTTCCAATGTTCCAATTTCTATTTATGAATAAGTAATGGACTTTACAGTGCATCCGCATTGACTTGACGCTGCAAAACATTGTTCTCTGCTACACAGGGTCCCCTTTTAACGATCTGACTGTGGCAGGAGTAGTGAGCGTGCATTGGTGGCATTCATTTACAGACTTGCTGTGAATCGAAACCACCTTCTGACAATATTTACATCTGCTTCATGTTCATATGAAAGCAGCATTGGCTTTAAGCATTTTTTTTGTTGTTGCAACAAGTGGTGCCACAGTGTTGCCATTACATCAAAAGCAACATTTTAAATGAGTGTTTATCTATGAAAAGGTCTAAGTTGGCAGCAAATGAGAGAATCTGTAAAACCAGAAGGGACAAATACAGAGTTCTGATTCTTGACTGAAAAACTGGAGCTGTTTTACGTTGATGGGGATTGTCAAGTATTCCATGAAGCAGGAGCAGAGTAGGAGAAGGCCCTTTTTCCAAGTTCAGTCCTCACTGACGGAACACTGCAGGTGATCATGTCCTGAGAGCGCACACTGTAGCTGCACTCACGCAAAGACATGTAGGAGGAGATGTATGAGGGCAGCAGACCAAGAAGTGATTTGAAGATGAAAATGTACCAGTGGAAGAGTCTGCGTGAGGTTAATGATGTCCAATTAACCAGTGAATACAGGGTGCAGTGGTGGGTACAATAATCACAGCCAGTTATGAATCTCAGTGCACCATGATAGACAACATCCAACATCCGCAGGGTGCTTGTAGGAGCATTCATGTAGAGAATGTCACAGTAATCAATGGAGGGCAGGAAAGTCACAGATACAAGGCGTTTCCTAACATTCAGTGTTAGACATGATTTATTTCTGAAAAAGAAACCCAGTTTAACTTTCAGTTTCTTCACTAGGATTTCCACGTGGAGTTTAAAAGAGAGATGCGAATCGACCAGGATACCCAGATATTTATAGGAATCAACAAACTCAATCCACAATATTCCTACGCCCCATGATGCCGCGCGAATTATGGGAACGACTTCCGCCTGAAGTGAGAGCAGCAGTTAAAGCCCAGTCTACTGGCTGTATTTTTCACTTTTGTTTTGTTGTTTTGTTTATTTCTAATTAATTGCAACGGTTACTTCGTGTTGGGTTAGTGGGTGTTGCTGTCGGGTAGACGTTTGTTCAAAGTGCAGTTTTCACTTCATCCCAAAAATAAGTAAACGTGAAGGATTTATCTCCATCGGAGGAGCTGACAGCTGCACCTCCTCTGCCTGATCTGCTCTCGAAGACGTCGTGTTCAGATCACGTTTTCTCCGGTAAACAAAATATTCTACATAAATCATTTTGTGAAACAATTTCAGAACAATGTGAGAGTATAATTTTCTCTGTGTTGGAGCTGTTGTTTTTTTTTTCTTCATGATTTAGCACCGTCTACTAGCTGTGGTTAGCTTAGCATGTAGCGTTAGCATCTGTTAAAGTATTTACTAAACAAATCTGTGGATAAATAATATAACTACATGTGTGTGTAATACATTTACATATGCTGTGTGTATGTGTATACTGTATGCACACTATATATACAGTATATACATACATACTGCACATACATACTGTACTGTAGTACTGTTTTGATTGTAGGTCCCTGTTACTCTCATGTGAATAAAGCAGTGGGATGCTGTTTGTACAGAAAATATTCCATAACACAAGCTCATCTTTTGGTTATTACTACATTTGTTCTATTGAAATATTTATATTTTCAGGAAGGCCTGCACACAAGTCACAGACTGGTCTCCCACGCTGAAGTTGACAGACACACTTACTCTGAGACGCAGGAGCAGAAGAACAAGTAATGACACAAGCACCTGGCACAATAATTCAAAAATATTAAAGTAAATCTAAGATAAAATTACTGAAATCAATATAAAATTGAACATTACAGTATATCTTTGTGAATGAGTAAAAAATGTAGGAGCAACTGTATTTATTCTTTCTACTTTGAGTAGCAAACTTGGTCTTATTTTAGACTTTGTGATGCAAACATGACAGTTTTATTCTTTTTTTTTTAAGGTACAGACGAGTGAAGGGCCGAGTTCCATCGTCTTGGATTCCGGAGGGGTTTGCTGCTTGCTCCAGTCGTCCAGTGGTCGTCCAGTGGTCGTCCAGTGGTCCCACATGATTAGGAATCTGTTCCAGTTTGTTTAAAATCAGAAACTGCCCATCATTTCTTGTTGAAGAGTGTATTTGACCTGGTATTTATTCTGGTATTTATTCTGCAGCCAATCATTTTCATTAAAAGACATCAAATCACCCACAGTTCTCATATTGTATTCAGTTTCAAATGTTTTTAGTTTATTCATTCATTCATTCATTCATTCAACCTTTATTTATACAGGCTTGCCTCGTTGAGCCACGGGGACTCATTTACAAGAGGGACCTGTCTCACTCACACCCAGAGTCAATTTAGAGTTAACAATCAGCCTAAAATTTATAATTATAGCTTTTATTCTTATCAATCTCCTCCTGGAGGAGGAACCACAGCAACGTGCATGTTTTTAAGTTTTGTACTTGTCAATAAAAAACTAAACTGGTAAGTTGCCAAAAAAACAATCCTATCTAGTTTTTTTATTTGCAGTAGAACTTCTCATTAGACATTAAACAATGTATCTTATTGAAATAAAGAAGGTGAAACACAGCAACACCAAATGCACTTCAAACGCAGATTTATTTATAGAAATTATATTTTCACTCATTTGTTGCTGTGGTACATAACTGCACACAAACTTCTGGACCAACTGGAGCGTCATCCATCTCCTGGACCAACTGGAGCTTCATCCATCTCCTGGACCAACTGGAGCTTCATCCATCCCTGGACCAACTGGAGTTTCATCCATCCCTGGACCAACTGGAGTTTCATCCATCCCTGGACCAACTGGAGCTTCATCCATCCATCCCTGGACCAACTGGAGCATCATCCACCATCCCTGGAACTCACCTTATGCAGAAATATAACAGAAAGGAGGAAAAGAAAAGTACAGTATACAAACATTAGGGTTCATTTATGAACACACACAAACACACCTAGATTATATATAAAAGAAACCCACGCACACACACACACACCTATCTTATATATATATATATAAATAAACACAACAGACACCTATATTATATATACAGTATAAATAAATATACACAGACAGCATACATATATAGGTGCGTGTGTTTATTTGCCAGTTATGCACGAAAATATTAGTATCATTTAATCACTGACTACATAAAATCATAACACTAAAAGCTGTCTCTTAAATCATACCTGGTGTTCTCGTTCCTCTGGAGGATACAGAGTCTTTTTTCAGGTGGTTTCTCGTAGCCCAGCCACAAAGAAGGATGCAGGTTTTTGTTTTCGGAGCATGTTCAACACACACTAGTTGCAGCCACAAATTCAGCTTCGTCTGATTATTCTTACAGCCACGAACAGCGCAACAGGTACCAGAGCTCCACAAGACATCTTCATGACAATTTTAGCTCAAAATAACAGAAAACAGAACTTTAACAGAACTTCTACGATGCGCACAGATAAACAAGTAAACAACGAGGAGCCAATGCAGAAATTCTACTTCCGGGGTCAAAACGGAAGTAAGTCCCATAATCGCAAATACAGTGCCACCTTCAGGAATATTTTGTGAGTCGCAGGGTGAGGTTTTTTGGCTTTGTTTTCAAGATTAAGCACTTTTTGGGCTTTTTTTTTTCTGTCCAAGTGACAGCAAAATATGAGTGGTATGTATTTTGTCCCTTCACGCCACCCTTCCATGTATGTTACGTTCAGGTGCGGTTGGGGACACACGACAGGCTGTTTTTCAGCGGTAAAAACAATATTAGCGCAAGTAATGACGCTTATCAGAGCTTGAGCAGAATACTGACAACTTCTTGTAAGTTTCCTTGCACTGATGAGAAGGATAAAGATTGGTGTATTTGTGTGTGTGATGCTTACACTGTTTCTTACATCTTGATGAAGGTGTGTCACAAGGAATGTTGCAGTAAGAAATCTCCAGCTAGTGCAGTGAGGTGAGTCATCTGTGCTAAGTGCAGCTTCATGCCAATGTGCTGCTTATCTGAATACTGTATATGTTCAGTGGTGGAGAAAGTACTCAAACACTGTACTTAAGTAAAAGTACAAATAAACAGACAAAAATGTACTCTAGTATAAGTAGAAGTACCATATTAATGTTTTTACTTAAGTAAAAGTAAATAAGTACTTGCTTTTAAAAATACTTAAAGTATTAAAGTAAAAGTACTTGCTGAATGTATTACCTAATGCAATGGTCTACAGTATCAAGTGCGCCTACTGTATGTATATTTTCTGTCATACATTAATAGTGTTGAGCCATTTTAAAGAACAATGCTGCAGATAATACATGTTTTTATTGTGTTTACTCTGTGACACAGTTCACACTTGGACTTGTGATTCTGTGCATCAGAATTTCAGGGATGACACGTAGAGTTAAATGTCATAAGCAAAATAAGAATAATAAGGAATGATTATACCTTTGAAAGTTTCTATTTAACACAAAGTAAAACCGATGTGTCTTTTTAACTGCAGTAAACACATTTAAGTTAAAATTGTCTGCCTGAAAAAAGGAGCATTACACCTAACAAAGGAACAGGCTCTGATCATTTCAACTGCAATTTGTCTTCAACTTTTAGTTAAAATACTGCTTTTCACATGACGTAGCGACCTGTAGATCACGTGACCGAATCGCCATTTTGGTGGCGGAAGAAGCCGAAGTGTGGGTAGACGCGCCAGTTCGTTTCTTTGTTGTTGGATTTCTAGTAATTTCTAGCAATCATGGTCCAAGGTTGCGTTGTCGTTCGCTGCAACAACCGTGCTGGTTGCGGTGATGTGAAGCGGTCCTATTTTTTTAATTCCAAAGGTCTTAAAACACCAAGGAGAAGCAACGGAAGAACTATCAGCAAAGCGACGTGACTTGTGGCTGGTGAGAATCAACCGCAGGGATTTCACCCCATCCAAATATTCAAGAGTATGTTCAGACCACTTCAAAAATGGTGAGTGTTGTTAAAAACACAGAGAAATGGTAAAATGTAAATGAACAGTCAAAGTTAGCTGAACGCTGAGTAATCAACCCATGTAAATGTGCATGTAGACTGTCAGATTATGCACAACAGAAAGTCAGGGCAGGTTGCAACTTTTTCTTTTTTCTGTATTTTCCAGGTAAACCTGCTGCCCTTTTTGACCAGACAAATCCTGACTGGGCTCCTTCTCTCAACCTGGGTTATGACATGTCTGCACATTCAGCCAGAGAAAAGGCATCAAACAGGTGGCTATATGATGTTATTGCCTTGTATAACAAGCAAAGTCATATTTTGTATTATTATGACTAGGGCTGTGTAAAAATGTCGATATCGCGATAAATATCGATTTTTTTCTTTCCTAGAAAAAAATCGATATTCATCTGCAAGTATCGTACCTTAAAAAAAATAAATAATTTTTTTTTTTTTTTGCTTTTTGAATGTCCAGAGGACCAGACTTTGCTTTTTTAGATACCTCTGCATCCCTGGCACCAGTGTATCCTCAGAGAGAGTCTTCTCCACCCCTGGAGATATCATCACTGTGCAGAGAAGTGCACTTCTCCCAGAGCATGTCGATCAGATTCTATTTCTAAACAAAAATCTGAGGAGAATGTATCTCACTTGGTCTGCAGAGTAGACTTTCTGTTTAGAGTTCACTTATTAGTCAGGGTCTATCTACAGGCCTGCTCTGCTAAGATGGGTGCATTTCAAGTTAAATGTTCTTCATTACTTGAATTATAGACTGTTTTGGAGAAGTCATATTACTGTTCACTCACCAAGCACTAAGAGTGATTCCTTCAGATGTTAAGTGTCAAGGTTAAAAAGGTTTCAAACTATTCAGAGCAGGGCACTTGGTGCACTTTATTTACTTTACAAATGCATGTAAGCTACAGTTTTTACTGTTTCAATTGAAAGAAACATGTTTTCTCACGACTTCTTTGATTCATTTTGTCCAGCTGTCGACTTTAAGTCTGTGTCTATGTCCAACCAGAGCCAAGTATTGTGTAGTTGGTGCTTTTAATCAGTTTTCAGTTAAATTAATTCAATCCAAGTCTATAACAGTCTCAAAATGTCACCAAAATCACTCTGTCCCTTTAAAATCTTTCAGAAAATCGCAATATTGTATTGAATTGTATCATTTGCTGAATATCGCAAAATATATCGTACCGTGAGCAGAATATCGTGTATCGTATCGTGAGATTACTGTATCACTACAGCCCTAATTATGACCCTCTGTGGTTAAGTTAAAGATGCTGTTAACAGTGTTTCATTTGAAATTAAAGTGAAGTTATGGTTTATTAACAAGTACTTGTTGTTACATAGAAAAAGCACAAAAAGTCTGTGCTCACCTAATGCGATTTAACCATACGTCCATATCTCATACAAGCCTGTTATTTTTGTTTATGATAATAATAATAATAATAATAATAATAATAATAATAATAATAGAAATAATATTGCATTAGTCTTTCTTTTTAAGGCCCTCAAAGACGCTTTACAAATTTCTTGCATCATTTAATAAGACACACATTCACACACAATGTTTTATGAAGTAGAAGTTTTAAAGTGCAAAAGCAGTTGATCACATATCAAAGTTATATTACAGTTGTTTAGTTGTGCTTCGTTTTTTCTTTACGAGGTGTGTGTTGTACATTGACCCAGACTGAAAGTAATTACATCAAATTTGAGATTTTATTTGTTTTTTCTCCTTCAACAACTCTGATTATGTTCATCTGTTCACAGGTATGCTCGTGCACAGGGCAGGCGACAGAAGAAGAAGCAGTGTGAAGCCATCGCAGCAGCGTTACTGGAACACACTCCAATTCCCACACCACCACCACAGCTTCCAGAACAAAGCTCATCTCACTGCACCTTTTTATTAAAGGGTAGATTGGAGGGAGTTGCTGATGAGGAAACCAATGGTGATGGTGCCAGTTCAGAACTGCAATTAGGCAACCAGATGAGAGTAGAGTTTCAGCAAATGTTGACCAGAATTAAAAACTTGGAAGACTCTCTAGCTGCTGCAACAATTACACCACAGTCCTTTAAACATAACATAGAGAAGGTTAAATATTACACAGGACTCCCTAGTTTTGTAACACTCATGTCAGTCTTCACTTTAGTGGAACCATTCATTGTAGAAACAGTAAAGTGCAAGATAACAAAATTCCAAAAACTGATTTTGACCCTGATGAGACTTCGCCTGAGTGCTCCACTGAAAGACTTGGCTTTCAGGTTTAATGTGTCCACATCAACAGCATGTAGAATTTTTCAGCAGGTCATCCATGTTTTGTATCAGAGGTGAAAGGTCTTATTATGTGGCCTGACAGAGTTGAGCTCCGATTAACTATGCCAACTGAAATTCAATCTGTACTGCTATGAAATGTTGTTCCTCATGTTGTCCATTTAATACTCTTAGAAGGATGCCTGAATTTTTTTGTCTTAATTTGTGTCAAAGTCCAAAAATGCATTTGCTTTAGCTTTCCATGCTTATCACTCAGGGAAGTCTTGTTTTGGTGATGTAAAAATGTTACTCTCAAGAGGTTGTATTACCGTAAGTAATTATCAGCACTGTGCAGCTGAACTGTGTCGTATGATGTTGATAAGAAACTGAGAACAATGTACATGACCTGTGAAACTGATGGACTTAAATAAAACATGATTTTTATAAACCATAGAAATACACCTGGAAAAGACTTATTTTAGAAGACACATTGATCTGTACCACACCTGAAGTCAGTCTGCAGCATATAATTAATGTAGTTAGAAGAAGATGACTCCAGATGGAGGACCCTCATCAATATGCTTACCGCGAGAACCGATCAACAGAGGACGCCATCTCTTCCGTGGTCCACACTGCTCTCACCCACCTGGATCAGAAGGACTCATACGTGCGTCTGCTCTTTGTGGACTTCACATCTGCCTTCAACACCATGATCCCCCAAACTCTGATAGACAAACTATCTACACTTGGACTAAGCCCCTCCATTTGTAACTGGGTACTAGACTTCTTAACAGACAGACCACAGTCAGTGAAGATTCACAACTTCTCCTCCTCCACCATAACCCTCAGCACTGGCTCTCCTCAAGGATGTGTGCTGAGCCCCCTTCTGTTCACTCTGCTCACATATGATTGTACAGCCACACATCCAGGCTGTCATATTGTTAAGTTTGCAGATGATACAGCGGTGGTGGGATGCATCACAAACAATGATGAGTCCAGCTACAGACAGGAGGTGGAACACCTGGAGAGCTGGTGCAAAGAGAATAATCTTCACATGAATGTGAAGAAGACAAAGGAGATGATTGTGGACTTCAGAAGGAATAAACACACCCACGCCCCACTGAAAATAGGTGGATCTGCAGTGGAAGTGGTCTCCAGCTACAAATACTTGGGTGTACACTTGAATGATAACCTCAGCTGGAGCAACAACACCACCAGCCTGATCAAGAAAGGTCATCAAAGACTCTACTTCCTCAGACGACTGAGACGTGCTGGTCTGAGCAGCCCAGTTCTCACCTCGTTCTACAGGTGTGCAGTGGAAAGCGTCCTGTGCTCCAGCATCAATGTGTGGCATGGAGGCTGCACAGTTGCAGAGAGGAAAGCTCTACAGAGAGTGGTGAAGGCTGCACAGAAGTCTGTTGGAGTCAGTCTCCCCACCATCACAGACATTTACACCTCCAGATGCAGGAAAAGAGCCACCTGCATCATGAAAGACCTCACTCACCCAGCACACTCACTCTTTGCCCCACTCCCCTCAGGACGGAGGTTGAGGAGCATCAAATGTAGAACCACTAGACTGAGGAACAGCTTCTACCCTGAGGCTGTTAGACTCATGAATAAATAAAATAAAAATAAACACTGCAAAATATCACATTGTGCTGATGCTGATCTGTTTTCTTGTTGCTGTGTTCATCTGTGTTCATCTGTGACCATCTGCTCATACAAACTCATGTTCGTGCTGCTGTTTATTTCCACTATATTAGGCTTAGTGTATTACTAGTTGATGTTTTTCTTAGTTAATTCTAGATGTTATTACTGTTTTTCTCTTGCATTTGTTGTTGGATGTAACTGGGACCCCGTGTACATAATCTCGTTTTCATCACATGTACCACATGCGGTGCAAATGACAATAAAGACTCTCTGACTCTGACTCTCTGATATAAATATAAATATATATATATATATATAATATATATATATATATATATATATATATATATATATATATATATATATATATACAGGTAACCCCCGACCTACGACCCCATCGACCTGCGAACCACGGGACCTACGAACATATCATATTTAATAAAAATATGAATTAAAAAAAAAAAATTTTTTTTTTTTTTTTTTTGTGTTTAAATGTTCTTAATTTCATGTGTACATCACTTTGTTGCAGCTCTGGTTGTTTTAAAGGCTTTATAAATAATAATTATGATAAAAAAGATCATTTCTGATCATTTTTGAGCAATCTTGGGAAACAGGAAGTAGGTCTTCAGTTTACACGGTCACAAATTAATGTAGAACACCGGACGGCGTTTTAGGTTCAGTCACTGGGGTCTCCGGTCACAAATTCATGTAGAACACCGGACGCCATTTTAGGCTAGCTGCCGGGAGCCGGCCCGAAGACTGGTGACCAGGATGGCTTCATATGGATTAATTACGAGCTGGAAACGTCTCTGTGAACTTTGTGGATGTCTAAGGCAGCAGCGGATTTATCGCAGATCGTGCCAGGCCGCCGCGGGAACACCTCCGGCCGGCCTGGCTACACCTCCGGCCTGGCTCTGGCCTGGCTAGCTCCAGAAGCTAACACGGGAGCTAACACGGTAGCCGGCCGAAGACTGGTGACCAGGATGGCTTCATATGGATTAATTACGAGCTGGAAACGTCTCTGTGAACTTTGTGGATGTCTAACCCCGGAATTACACTGCACGCGGCTCCGCCCCGCTCCGGTCCGCAGGTCGCAGCTGAACGAGTCCAATTCCCACTGCCTCCGCTCCGCTCAGGTCCGCCTGGATGCGCCGCTCCAAGACACGTGCGAGATCGCGCGATAAATCAAGTGATAAATAAGTAAGTCAGAACAAAACAATTCATTCGGTGGAAAGAAGGAGAACAACTGTAGAGAGACTGCTGCCTTGATCTTCTCTCGTAAATGAGCTACATGGTTTGAGCAACAGGAAGTGATGTTTACATTTCAGAATAAAATACTTTTTTATTTATTTATTTTTGTATTGCGTTATTAGGTGTAGTCATAGTCATAAATATAATAGTTTAGTCATAGAATAGTCATAATTGATAGTTTGACAGCATTTTTGTACAAATAAATCCGTATAGAGCTAGGATTAGTCCGCCCGTGGTGATTTTATTTTGTAAATACGGAAGTTGTGCTCGTTCCTTTTCCTGTTGGTGCGACGTAATCTTCAAAAGTTGACTCCGGCACAGCTCCGTCATCCGGCAGAAATAGAAAATTTTCTAATTTTGACGGACTGCCGTCCGCTCTCCGCAGCTCGCCGCCGCCGTGCGGAGCCAGTGTAAATTCTGTCATTGATTATAATGGGTGCGTATTTGCTGCGGAGGTCGGACCGGAGCGGGGCGGAGCCGTAACGCATGTGGTGTAATTCCGGGGTAAGGCAGCAGCAGAAGCTGCAGATTGATCGCGCCGCCGCTCCAACACCAGCTCATGGCTTGGCTAGCAGAAGCTAGCCAGCTAGCTAACACAGGTCTGGAGCGGCTGCGGTGGTTCACTGGCCGGCCGGCGGGGCTGCTAGGCCCGACAACAATCAACGCATGGCAACCTAAGATGTCGGCTTTGACCATCTCAAAGTAAGAAAATATATTTTTATTTATTCTGTAAATGTGAATAGCAATGTTTAACATTACAGTACACTACTGTACATGATTAAATGTGCGCACGCTCCGTTAGCATGATAAATAAAGGTTGAATGAATGAATATATATATTTTTTTTTATAATTTTCACCCCCCACCTGCGAACCGATCGACCTGCGAACCGTTCTTAGGTCCCTAAATCGTTCGTAAATCGGGGGTTGGGTGTATATATATATATAAATGAAATGCTTCATGGAAAACACAAAATGTTTGGTATGGCGTTGATCATTTGAGTGCACTGCACCTAACCAACTTTGGAGAGGTCACAATGACATCCATGTATCATCTACCATTCTGGTACCTGAGACACTGACCACATCACTACTATGTGACGTCCGCGCTCCATTTGAGCACCTGCCCACACTGACCATCCCTCAGGTGATCATGTGACGGTAGTGTCTTCTAACCCTGCCAGAAGCGAGTATCTGAATCACATTTCCCTAACATCTCTATTGGCAAAGATGCCTCAACTGCCATTCCGAACATCTATACATATATATGGAGTACATATACATGTATATTACAATCAAATACATTGAGCGCTTTTTATGCACCTGTTTTCAAGATGAATTTCACTTATGGTTCCAACCAAAAAAAATTCTGGGTTCAAATGGGTTCAAATGAAATAGAGCCATAAAAAACACTAAGTCAGCATCATTTTGAACCTTTTAGCGTTTATTTTCAATAATCTTTCTTCTGTTTTACCTGTTGGGGCACAGATGCATTTTGGGAAATCCAAGCTAGCTGCGTGACGTCACCAACCTTGTTTGTCGCTTCCTGTAAAATAGAGGAGGCTTGTTTTAGTCTAAAGTCGCTTATACATTTTGTGAGTCGCAGGGTGAGGTTTTTTGGCTTTGTTTTCAAGATTAAGTCACTTTTTTGGGCTTGTTTTTTTCTGTCCAAGTGACAGCAAAACATGAGTGGTAGGTATTTTGTCCCTTCACGCCACCCTTCCATGTATGTTACGTTCAGGTGCGGTTGGGGACACACGACAGGCTGTTTTTCAGCGGTAAAAACAATATTAGCGCAAGTAATGACGCTTATCAGAGCTTGAGCAGAATACTGACAACTTCTTGTAAGTTTCCTTGCACTGATGAGAAGGATAAAGATTGGTGTATTTGTGTGTGTGATGCTTACACTGTTTCTTACATCTTGATGAAGGTGTGTCACAAGGAATGTTGCAGTAAGAAATCTCCAACGGGCAGTGAGGTGAGTCATCTGTGCTAAGTGCAGCTTCATGCTAATGTGCTGCTTATCTGAATATATGTTCAGTGGTGGAGAAAGTACTCAAACACTGTACTTAAGTAAAAGTACAAATAAACAGACAAAAATGTACTCTAGTATAAGTAGAAGTACCATATTAATGTTTTTACTTAAGTAAAAGTAAATAAGTACTTGCTTTTAAAAATACTTAAAGTATTAAAGTAAAAGTACTTGCTGAATGTATTACCTAATGCAATGGTCTACAGTATCAAGTGCGCCTACTGTATGTATATTTTCTGTCATACATTAATAGTGTTGAGCCATTTTAAAGAACAATGCTGCAGATAATACATGTTTTTATTGTGTTTACTCTGTGACACAGTTCACATTTGGACTTGTGATTCTGTGCATCAGAATTTCAGGGATGACACGTAGAGTTAAATGTCATAAGCAAAATAAGAATAATAAGGAATGATTATACCTTTGAAACTTTCTATTTAACACAAAGTAAAACCGATGTGTCTTTTTAACTGCAGTAAACACATTTAAGTTAAAATTGTCTGCCTGAAAAAAGGAGCATTACACCTAACAAAGGAACAGGCTCTGATCATTTCAACTGCAATTTGTCTTCAACTTTTAGTTAAAATACTGCTTTTCACATGACGTAGCGACCTGTAGATCACGTGACCGAATCGCCATTTTGGTGGCGGAAGAAGCCGAAGTGTGGGTAGACGCGCCAGTTCGTTTCTTTGTTGTTGGATTTCTAGTAATTTCTAGCAATCATGGTCCAAGGTTGCGTTGTCGTTCGCTGCAACAACCGTGCTGGTTGCGGTGATGTGAAGCGGTCCTATTTTTTTAATTCCAAAGGTCTTAAAACACCAAGGAGAAGCAACGGAAGAACTATCAGCAAAGCGACGTGACTTGTGGCTGGTGAGAATCAACCGCAGGGATTTCACCCCATCCAAATATTCAAGAGTATGTTCAGACCACTTCAAAAATGGTGAGTGTTGTTAAAAACACAGAGAAATGGTAAAATGTAAATGAACAGTCAAAGTTAGCTGAACGCTGAGTAATCAACCCATGTAAATGTGCATGTAGACTGTCAGATTATGCACAACAGAAAGTCAGGGCAGGTTGCAACTTTTTCTTTTTTCTGTATTTTCCAGGTAAACCTGCTGCCCTTTTTGACCAGACAAATCCTGACTGGGCTCCTTCTCTCAACCTGGGTTATGACATGTCTGCACATTCAGCCAGAGAAAAGGCATCAAACAGGTGGCTATATGATGTTATTGCCTTGAATAACAAGCAAAGTCATATTTTGTATTATTATGACTAGGGCTGTGTAAAAATGTCGATATCGCGATAAATATCGATTTTTTTCTTTCCTAGAAAAAAATCGATATTCATCTGCAAGTATCGTACCTTAAAAAAAATAAATAATTTTTTTTTTTTTTTTGCTTTTTGAATGTCCAGAGGACCAGACTTTGCTTTTTTAGATACCTCTGCATCCCTGGCACCAGTGTATCCTCAGAGAGAGTCTTCTCCACCCCTGGAGATATCATCACTGTGCAGAGAAGTGCACTTCTCCCAGAGCATGTCGATCAGATTCTATTTCTAAACAAAAATCTGAGGAGAATGTAGCTCACTTGGTCTGCAGAGTAGACTTTCTGTTTAGAGTTCACTTATTAGTCAGGGTCTATCTACAGGCCTTAAGCTGCTCTGCTAAGATGGGTGCATTTGAAGTTAAATGTTCTTCATTACTTGAATTATAGACTGTTTTGGAGAAGTCATATTACTGTTTACTTACCAAGCACTAAGAGTGATTCCTTCAGATGTTAAGTGTCAAGGTTAAAAAGGTTTCAAACTATTCAGAGCAGGGCACTTGGTGCACTTTATTTACTTTACAAATGCATGTAAGCTACAGTTTTTACTGTTTCAATTGAAAGAAACATGTTTTCTCATGACTTCTTTGATTCATTTTGTCCAGCTGTCGACTTTAAGTCTGTGTCTATGTCCAACCAGAGCCAAGTACAGTATTGTGTAGTTGGTGCTTTTAATCAGTTTTCAGTTAAATTAATTCAATCCAAGTCTATAACAGTCTCAAAATGTCACCAAAATCACTCTGTCCCTTTAAAATCTTTCAGAAAATCGCAATATTGTATTGAATAGTTTGCTGAATATCGCAAAATATATCGTACCGTGAGCAGAATATCGTGTATCGTATCGTGAGATTACTGTATCACTACAGCCCTAATTATGACCCTCTGTGGTTAAGTTAAAGATGCTGTTAACAGTGTTTCATTTGAAATTAAAGTGAAGTTATGGTTTATTAACAAGTACTTCTTGTTACATAGAAAAAGCACAAAAAGTCTGTGCTCACCTAATGCGATTTAACCATACGTCCATATCTCATACAAGCCTGTTATTTTTGTTTATGATAATAATAATAATAATAATAGAAATAATATTGCATTAGTCTTTCTTTTTGAGGCCCTCAAAGACGCTTTACAAATTTCTTGCATCATTTAATAAGACACACATTCACACACAATGTTTTATGAAGTAGAAGTTTTAAAGTGCAAAAGCAGTTGATCACATATCAAAGTTATATTACAGTTGTTTAGTTGTGCTTCGTTTTTTCTTTACGAGGTGTGTGTTGTACATCGACTCAGACTGAAAGTAATTACATCAAATTTGAGATTTTATTGGTTTTTTCTCCTCCTTCAACAACTCTCACTGCACTAAAACCATAGATATACGGTAGGATCTGATGTCGTATATCTCCGTATCCTTCACATATACTTATACTTATATTTCCAGATATTCCCGGAAATGGACCACAATGATCCTTAAAAAATCCCAAAATCCGGATACTTATCTTTGGCAGACCCTTGACAAATAACAGCCACATTTATTTTGGATCTGCCGAAGATAAGTATCCAGATTTTGGGATTTTTTAAGGATCATTGCGGTCCATTTCCGGGAATATCCGAACACAGATCCTTCCGTATATCTATGGTTTTAGTGCAGTGTCTGATTATGTTCATCTGTTCACAGGTATGCTCGTGCACAGGGCAGGCGACAGAAGAAGAAGCAGTGTGAAGCCATCGCAGCGGCGTTACTGGAACATACCCGGTACTCCAATTCCCACACCACCACCACAGCTTCCAGAACAAAGCTCATCTCACTGCACCTTTTTATTAAAGGGTAGATTGGAGGGAGTTGCTGATGAGGAAACCAATGGTGATGGTGCCAGTTCAGAACTGCAATTAGGAAACCAGATGAGAGTAGAGTTTCAGCAAATGTTGACCAGAATTAAAAACTTGGAAGACTCTCTAGCTGCTGCAACAATTACACCACAGTCCTTTAAACATAACATAGAGAAGGTTAAATATTACACAGGACTCCCTAGTTTTGTAACACTCATGTCAGTCTTCACTTTAGTGGAACCATTCATTGTAGAAACAGTAAAGTGCAAGATAACAAAATTCCAAAAACTGATTTTGACCCTAAAGAGACTTCGCCTGAGTGCTCCACTGAAAGACTTGGCTTTCAGATTTAATGTGTCCACATCAACAGCATGTAGAATTTTTCAGCAGGTCATCCATGTTTTGTATCAGAGGTGAAAGGTCTTATTATGTGGCCTGACAGAGTTGAGCTCCGATTAACTATGCCAACTGAAATTCAATCTGTACTGCTATGAAATGTTGTTCCTCATGTTGTCCATTTAATACTCTTAGAAGGATGCCTGAATTTTTTTGTCTTAATTTGTGTCAAAGTCCAAAAATGCATTTGCTTTAGCTTTCCATGCTTATCGCTCAGGGAAGTCTTGTTTTGGTGATGTAAAAATGTTACTCTTTAAAGTATGTATTACCGTAAGTAATTATCAGCACTGTGCAGCTGAACTGTGTCGTATGATGTTGATAAGAAACTGAGAACAATGTACATGACCTGTGAAACTGATGGACTTAAATAAAACATGATTTTTATAAACCATAGAAATACACCTGGAAAAGACTTATTTTAGAAGACACATTGATCTGTACCAGACCTGAAGTCAGTCTGCAGCATATAATTAATGTAGTTAGAAGAAGATGACTCCAGATGGTTAATTTGGATTTTTATTGTGTCATCTTACTATCACAAAAATTAAGAGTATTTACCTGTCAGCATTTGATAGTGTTTTGAAATTAGTAGCGATAACCTTGACTTTGTAAGCTTACTATAATTTCATACGGTTATATTATTTCATTAAGAAACGGGCAAATAACTTTGACAAAAATAACAAAAAATCTGCAGACTTGTGTTTAGAAATGTGTTTTGCATTGTATCCTCTATGGCTAAAACAACGACATACAGCCTTTCTGGCATTATTCAAAACATTTCATAGATTATTTATACTGTTCTGCTGAACACAACTATTTCGACCCCTCGGCAGGTCTCATCAGGCGGTGATGGCTTTCATGTAAAAAGCAACATGTATGCCATAGATTTCCCCGCTATAGTTGTGGGTTTGTTTGTAACTTGTTTTTGTTTGGGTTCGTTACTTTGTAACCTTTTTTTTTAGTGGGGGGAGTGTTTCTAATAAGTGTTTATCGTTGTTGTTCGTCCATACTCGCTCGTAGCTAAAAGCTAAAGGGTAGTCCACCAAGATGGCGCTGACCAAAAAAATAAAAATAAAACGCAGGATATGACGTCAGTGAAAAGCATCTATTGTGTTTAACACAAAGTAAAACCGATGTGTCTTTTTAACTGCAGTAAACACATTTAAGTTAAAATTGTTTGCCTGAAAAAAAGGAGCTTTACACCTAACAAAGGAACAGACTCTGATCATTTCAACTGCAATTTGTCTTCAACTTTTAGTTAAAATACTGTCTAGTCAACCTTGTAATGGGTCAATATGAACAATATTTTAACTTCCTGACATCATTTTCGAAACGTAGACCCGAGTGTCGAGCCATTTGGAAACATCTCTTGTCTCCTAACATCCCACGAACTGACACATTTTAATATTGCAGCAAGAATTTATTGTTCAAGTTCAGAAGAAGTTGATTTTCAAAGTTTTTTGAGTCCAGTCTGGCTCTTTTGGGAGAGAGAATCTGTCCTGCTGTATTGAACAGTATTTCAATAATATTTCAATAATCTTCCAATAATATTTCAATAGTCTTTCAATAATCTTTCAATAATCTTTCAATAAGGTCATGGGTGTTGTGTATCTTCTGGCTGTCTCTCCGCGGTGGAATCAGTTTTGGGTGTGTTAGTGGTGCTGTGGGTGCTCCCAGCTCAATGACGTTTATACTAGAATATACTTCAGTGGTTATCATATTTGTGATGTGTCATTCACTTTGTGTGCCTCAAAGCTGCTGGACGCTCTATATAAAGGATGTTCAGGAGTGTGGGGAGATAAGTAAAATATGCTCTGTGCATCGCCATGACATGCGAGTCTGATAGATACAGTACTTCTGAAGGTTGACTCATGCAGCCGCTGTGAAGGTTAGATTTTCTTCTTTGCTCTCCGGGTCCTGGAGCTGCCTAAAGGTTTCAGGTCAGAGAAGGGTTGATGAAGAAGCCATACCTCTCAGCTGTCGAAAGGCTTCACCTCATTTGGACAGATGTGGAGAGTTAGAGCAGACATGGAGTGGGCTGGATGTCCGATTGATTTATTGTGTTCAGTCTTTGTAAATTAACACAAATAACGTTTTTTTTTTTAAATGTAAATGGGCATCTTATATGACAAACTTGTAAACTCTGAAACCTAATTTGTCTTTAAGATGAGTCTGTTACTGATATTTTCACCTTTAGTGTTTTCTGATACACTGCACATGTTACAGCATTAGAATAATATGTGCAGTGAAGTAAAACTTGATTCTTGCCGACTTTAAATTCAAGCTGAAACTGGGATTTCTCAATGCATATGGCTGTGAAAAAAAATCAGGATTTTAAATTGAAACAGAAAATAGTCCGAGGCTTCAAATTCCTTGTAGGAATGAATGAGTATCACCCGCTGACATTCATGCGCAGCGTTAGACAGAAATCATCTTGTGTTGAGAGGTGATGGAGTTGCAGCCATTTTGGATAAACCCTAAAACTAACGTGTGAACTCTGTTAGCGCTCGGTGTTTGTGTTGGACAGGACTTTTAGGTTTTACCACAACAAGTTTGAAACCAGTTTATATAAAATTTATTTTTGTGTTTGCTAAAGTTAGTTGTGGTGGTGTAATAGAATAAATGATGCTTGTAAGGTATTTAAACACTTAATGAGCCATCATTATTGTAGATGCGCAGTTTAGCAGATTTTAATCTTGCACAAACTGCCACCAAAGTGCGAGTTCTTCCTTTTTCCGATACTAAATTGTTTTTACTGTGATTAGACAAGAAATGTAATTTCACGCTTAGACTTCAATTTATATTGGTCTACCAAAAAATAGACCTTTTATTGAAACTATCACAAAAATTACATTAAACATTTGTATCGATATTAGCTCTGATTTAATAACTACGTTGACAAGAATTCAAATTAAAACAAACAGACAATTAAAACTTAACTGTTGGCACATTACTTGACAGATTAAATAGCTTATGAAAAATAAGAAATAGGAGGAAGGAGTTCTGGAGCTAAGTTAACTAAAGTTGTTTACTTTGAACCAACCAGGGTGGCAAGCTTTCCCATACGGATCTTAGCTGTACTTCCGACACGTGCAGCATACAAGCAAAGCCTCTTTACCTGGTGACGAGACGTCTTGCGAGGTGAGGACTGAGAAGTTTGTGGACACTAACGGACTGTGTGGTCCAGTGAGCGTCCAGATGACTTCGTGCGTGTATGACTGGGTCAGACGAGCGGGAGCACGCGTTCACCGGCAGGAACAGACTCCAATCGCACTGGTTGAACTTTCAAAATAAAACTTTAGAAAACAAATTCTTCAGAACGGAGTGAATGGATCAAAGTAAGGCTTTACAATGATCCCCGCTGAGACGTGGGTCGTTGACACATGACCGGGCGTCTCCAGCTTTCCCAGAGGAGAGAGCAGGTTGACAGTTCGTTCTCCTCGAAACTCTAAAGGCAAAAAGCAGGAAGTGCCCATTATATGGGAGGCGGGATCTGATCCACCTCCTTCATAACTATTGGCTGGTTTTAACAAAATAAAAGATGGAAGTTTAATTCCATAGGCAGAAAGACTCTTGACGGACAACAGGAAAACTGTTTACATAAACGACCAGGTGGACTGTCCTGTTGAGTCTAGCTTGAAGACAAAACAAGAGAAGGAAGAGAACAGCTCTTACCCTGACTTCTGCCTTAGCGACAGAGTCTGCTTGCTTTTGCAGAAATAAAACCAGCAGAAGGTCACAGTCATGCAAGTAACAGATCATCATTAAAAATGACAAAAATATACTGTAGATCAATTCTGAATTAACACACATTAAAGAGAAAGTTCAATCTGATTAATTAGTGTCCATTAATTCATAATAATTGTTAACCAAAATATAAGTGTCAATTTGTCTCCTTGAGGGCTTCAAGAAGGTGTAACACTTAGAGTTTCAGAGAGATGTGGAGAGGTGTACTTGAAGGTCAAGACAGAAATATCAGAGGCTAGGTGTATCACTACAGTCCCCCTTTTTGGAAGTCATCGCCTGTCCTTGGAGATGAGTTCCAACACGAAAGGATACCACCGAATGTCTCTGACCTCTATGTAATCCAGCAAGTGAGAAAAAAAAAAGTCAAAAAGAAAGTTCAAAAATATATTCCCATAATGTTTTTGGAAATTCCATACTGTTCGTAGGTAATCCCTTTGCGGTAAGCTTTCAATCCTTTGGAAAACATAGTCTGTTAACCCATGGAAAACTGAGTCTGTGATCCCTTGGAAAACAAAGTCTTATAATCCACAACGGTAAATCCACAACGATGGGGGTTATTGATTTCATCAGCAAGAATGGAATTTAATCAGCATGTAGAGGGGATCCCTCGATTGAAGCAGAGGAGGCGGCCTTGGATGAAGGTTGAAGACCAACGTTGGATCAGCAGGTCCCCACATCGAAGGTTGCAGGCTGGATGGCTTCCAGTCGGTGCCACCCTGGTTCAATGTGTCATGCAATTATGTGGTTTTAGGTGGGCTTATGATTGGGATTCTACATTAAGCCTTACCTATATGCACCTGGTATGTAAGCTATCATGGATTAGATCAGCTAAAATTACCAATTAAGGGGTGGATCAATGCTGTAAAAATCAGATATAGGGATCTATACCTATAGAAATGGGGAGGGCTTCTGTAACGAAGGCCTCTTCTTTCAAACTATTCCTCCATTCATTATTTAGTTTAGGTTAAACTAAAAAAAAAAAATGAAACTAGTTTGGTCTAAATGTCTGTTGTCTTTTAGACGAACGACGCAAGATTTGGTAATCCCTAAAAATTTTGAAGTCTATGGCGAGACTCATCAAAATGAATAGATCTAGAATAGAAACGATCGAATCGGTTCTACCTAAATGATTGGGAGATCAGTGTAGATTATAGTACCTTAAGTAGTATTAATCTACTATGACTTTTCAAAGATTGAGATCTTTAACAAAATGAACAGCATGTTGGCATAGTTAAAATCCATTTAAGTCTTCAACTAATCAACAATCAAAACCTCTTTTGGCTGGGAGTGTTCAGAAAACAATAACAACTTCAATAACAACAAAAGTAGCAATCAAGCAACTAAAAACAACGTTTCACTACGTCAAACTCACTCTGGTTGTCAGATTACAAACGAGTGTTCTGTCCAGTAAGCCTGCCTCTCGGGTCAGGTTTCTGACGGTCTGCAGTACCCTGTTGGGCCTCATAACGATCCAATCGAGCCTCAACAGCTTGGACGCGACGGAGTAGGTACACGATCATCCCGCACATCACGAAAGAGAGGATCATTACCACAACTGAATTGAGCGAGTCGGCGCTAGACCACGCGTAAGTGATAGGTTGAAACGGTATCGTAGTGTCTGACTTGAGCGTCCTGAGAACTTTATTAATCGGTTCGACGTCGACGACTTTAGTTCCTTCAAAACGGAGTTGTTCAATTGTTTTAGGGTCTATCTCTAAGCTCATGTTTGAAAAGCACTCGGAATCTTCCAGAGTAGATTCCCACCGATCCGGATGGAGGTGGTAGAGCGTCAGTTCACCAATGTGTACAGTTGTACCTTCGGGGACACTGATCCACATTGTTTTATCTGGGAGGGTCACAAGTTTGTTAGCCGCGGGTTGGTGGTCATACACCATCGTTGCGGTTCTTTGGGGAACATTGACTAACCAACGTGACCCAACTATTTCCGCACTAGCGGTCGTAACCTGGCGTCGCGGAGTCATGGTCGTTTGGCATTTTGAGTTATCTGGAACAGGTGTGACACCGCAAATGCCCGTGCCTTTATCCAGAATGAAAGGCTTGCTCGTACACAGGTAGTGTATCTCGTGAGTGAGAACACACATCTGGAGGTTTGGAACCAAGTAGAGTGAGGGATCACTGTCGCGATAAGCAATCACCTTTGGAGTGTTAATTTTTACATGGGTTTCACCGTGCCAATTACCGACATTAATGACGTCTTTCAGTCTATAGATGCCGTCTGATGGAATGATGGGTAGATTGATAAGGAACGCGAATTCACCCGTTACGTGGTTGACATAAATCGGGATCGCGCTACCGAGAGCGAAAGCTAGGTGAGCCTGGACTGACCTTGCATGTTCACCTGTAGCGGAGGTAAGGATGTCTGTAACCATCTGCATTGAGACGAGATAGGGTGGAATTCTGCCAGTGGCTAGTGCATCAACTGATGAGCTGATATCTCTAAGCATGTCAGAAAGGACCCTATCCATCAGGTGCATGATGGTGTATTCCCATTCTACCTTAAGTTTTAGTTCATTTACCGTTTGTGCAAGGACCTGTATTCTTTGGGTGTGAGTGTTCAGCACTAAGACAGTTTGTTTAAGAGTTTTGGTCACCTGGGTAAACTGAGCTTGTTGTTTATTCATCTGTATTTGGATCTTTGGGAACTCATTTTGCATTTCATTAACATGTTGTCTTAGGGATGATATGCTGACAGTGTTGACTGCGGACATGCCTAAACTGAAAAGAGATCCGAGAGGAGAGGCGGCGAGGAGGAGCAATCCAATGCCACGCTTCTCTCTCAAAGGTTTTCCACTCAGCTCCTGTTGAGTGAGAGTGTACTTATGTAGCTGCTTTAACATGTGTCGGATTTGTCCTTTTGCGTCCTCGATTGGGTAAGTGTACCACGATTTGTCGAGCCACTCCTCTTTGATTGTAACGTGCTGTTGGATCACTGTTTGGGGATCAAAGCGAACAAAGACCTTCTGGCTATACAGACGACAATCTGCGACGAGCAGTCCGGGTTGATCCCGAAGACTGATTCCTGAGGTAGGTCCGAGGGTTACAACCTCGAGTTGCCCCACTTGGACGAGTCCCAAGAAGGCGAGGATTAATAGGAGCAGTTTCATCGTGGTCCTAAGGAAACACAAACAGATAGAACTTAGCTTTCTAACAATTATTGGACTAAAACCTGTGGATTTACAACTGTCGTTAGAGTTAGACCTCGTTGTGAGTTTTACACTTAGTGTTCTACGTTCTAGTTGGAATGGTTTCTTTTCGCAGCTAGAATAGTTTAAACTGTTTAGTTTATTCACTATCTTGTGCTTGGACGACCTTGTTTTCCCATGAAGTCTTTGAGTTTGCGAGAGCTATGTCATTTGTGGGGTTATTGAAATCTTTGTCCTTGACATGGGCATTCAGAACTCCCCGTGAACCGACCAGAGTCACTGTTCCAGCTGGAACTGATCTGTTGTTTGTTATCATGAAAAACCTGTGTCCTCTCGCACTTTGAAGTAGAGGAAACCACTCCCAGTGTCTGCGAGTGGGATGTGACCTTTTGACCTGTACACACCTCTGATGGTATCCTAGGTTGTATTTCGGCCTCAAAAACTGACGCAGCATATTGTCTTATCACTTCCATAGAATCTTTTTTGCAATCAACCAGAAAATGAACACATTTCATTTGAAAAGGCATGAGATTCATAATGAAAAGACGTTTAAACTCCACTTTTTCCTCTAATCCAGGGACAGGTTTGCCCCCGGAGTAGACCGAGATTAGCCTGTCGTAGAATGACAGGGGATTTTCCCACTTATCCTGACGGACGTTCTTAGCAGCTAAGTAATTAGCATACGAAGAGGCAGATTCCCCCACTTTGCGTGAAGCACGGGCAGGAATCCCAAGGCCCCCATCCATCCATCTAGGATACACAGAACAAGAGGCCTCCTCAGGTGGTTCACCTGTTTGAACGTCCATCTTTGTACTGATGTTCTGTGAAAAATCAAGTAAAGTGGGTCTCATATCGCAGCTTGCAAATATGCAAAGTGTATGAGCTGCTCAGAAAACATCCAAGATGTTAAATGAAATAAAAATCAGTGATGTCTAGTAATTTGTCGACCTGTGACAAGGTCAAACAAAAACGGCTGTCGTTTTGAGATTTTTTTGTGAAAAACCAAGACAAACGATGCTTCCTGTGTGTTATTTTAAACCTGCAGATCACAAACACAGGGACAGAGAGCTAGTCTTTGCACAGAATTGATGATAAAAGTGTCAAGGCTTATCAAAAACAGACAAGTCCCTATTAAATCTGTGTAACTGTCCTGTCATCAACATTTGATTATATGTGAAAATCAAATGAGAGGGTGCTGTGTGTACAATATTCTCAAAATGTTTCCCGTTTAAAACAGGAACATTCAACATGTACACATTACAGGAAGACTGCGTCTTCTAATGTAACCAGCAGGGGGCACAGCGCTGGAAGTGAGTTTATCACAGCGACTGTAATTTCTCTATCTGACCGCTATAGAGGCGCTGTTATCACCAGTGAGCGCAGCCGTAGCTTTCAGCCCACACAGACATCCAACACGGATGAAAAGCATCAATCAGACAGATCTAAAGCGTAACGTGATAAGCTCTAGAACCCAGGCTCACAAAAACGAAATCATGTGAGCAAAATCGGTTGAACTGTGAAACCTTTTAAACTGCGTTTAAAAGAAATAAGGTCGGTCCTCATAAAACCGGCAAAATCGGTGTCACGTGACCTGGTCACATGGCGATCGGCAGTTTTCAGAGCAACCGGCTCTGTCCACCCACTAAAATCTCAAAAACACCGCGATTAAACAGTCTTTTCAAAGACAGTAATGGACAAACAAGCACGGAAACTCGTCTGGGACAAGCAGCAAGTGAAATTTGACGAGGAGCGGGGCTTCACCCACTGCGCATGCGTCAACACATACAGCGTAATCGACCAATCACAGCGAAGACAGAACTGTAGTTCTAAAACCCAAGTGTTCATGGGAAACTGTGTCTTCCAAACCTAACGCCACCCACTAGTGACGTGCCGTTCGAGCGGTGTGTTCACGGACCTGCGGTCGGTCGAACAAAAGCGTGGAACGGTCTTTTCAACATTCTAAAACAGTCATAAATATCGCAAAACACCGCGGTAAAGCCAGTCTTCGACGATATCACGTGCATAGAACTTAAACAACACAAATAAACCGTCACAAATGTGTACAAAAATGAATCTGACAACCAGAGTCTACAGAAACCAACGTTCTTGAACGCGACACACAATGGACCAATCACAGCGTTTTAAGCAGCCATCTTGTCTCTCGGTACCGCTTTTAGCTTATAGCACGACCCAAGGTTCTAGACCCTTCTTTCACAAAATAAACGTATTTTTACACCGCAGAAAATACCGTCAATGAGCTAAAACACAACCAGGCTAACTCCCCCGCCTTCCAAAGAAGGCAGTACACTACCTGTGTACAACAACGGACTTTACGTCAAACGGAACCGGATATCGGTCCGGTCTAAAAGCTGAGTGGGCTTTACCCGAACCTCAAGCAAAAACACGTTGTAACAGAAAAAGGCACTTAATGGAGCAGCATATGTGTGAAACAGACCTTCAACAATAAATCGCAGATGTAATAGAATGAAACAGGATCGTGACACGGCGGTCACAACAATGAAAAATGCATGCAGCCTCGCGACACGTAATGAAACGTCTCACAAACACAGACACAACACTTATCACTCACCCGCCTCAAGCAAACGTTCAAATGTGAATGAAAAAATAATTCTAACGGGAAAACGCACCAGACAATGCCACAATCAGCAATCTCTGAGACACTCACCAGCCAAAACCACTCTATAAGCCCACAACCAGGATGCAAACTAATGCCAACAACACCGCAACAATAATGCTACACAAAACAACTTAATAATCGTTCTAGGAACTCGTACGAGGCCACCAATTGTAATAGAATAAATGATGCTTGTAAGGTATTTAAACACTTACTGAGCCATCATTATTGTAGATGCGCAGTTTAGCAGATTTTAATCTTGCACAAACTGCCACCAAAGTGCGAGTTCTTCCTTTTTCCGATACTAAATTGTTTTTACTGTGATTAGACAAGAAATGTAATTTCACGCTTAGACTTCAATTTATATTGGTCTACCAAAAAATAGACCTTTTATTGAAACTATCACAAAAATTACATTAAACATTTGTATCGATATTAGCTCTGATTTAATAACTACGTTGACAAGAATTCAAATTAAAACAAACAGACAATTAAAACTTAACTGTTGGCACATTACTTGACAGATTAAATAGCTTATGAAAAATAAGAAATAGGAGGAAGGAGTTCTGGAGCTAAGTTAACTAAAGTTATTTACTTTGAACCAACCAGGGTGGCAAGCTTTCCCATACGGATCTTAGCTGTACTTCCGACACGTGCAGCATACAAACAACGCCTCTTTACCTGGTGACGAGACGTCTTGCGAGGTGAGGACTGAGAAGTTTGTGGACACTAACGGACTGTGTGGTCCAGTGAGCGTCCAGATGACTTCGTGCGTGTATGACTGGGTCAGACGAGCGGGAGCACGCGTTCACCGGCAGGAACAGACTCCAATCGCACTGGTTGAACTTTCAAAATAAAACTTTAGAAAACAAATTCTTCAGAACGGAGTGAATGGATCAAAGTAAGGCTTTACAATGATCCCCGCTGAGACGTGGGTCGTTGACACATGACCGGGCGTCTCCAGCTTTCCCAGAGGAGAGAGCAGGTTGACAGTTCGTTCTCCTCGAAACTCTAAAGGCAAAAAGCAGGAAGTGCCCATTATATGGGAGGCGGGATCTGATCCACCTCCTTCATAACTATTGGCTGGTTTTAACAAAATAAAAGATGGAAGTTTAATTCCATAGGCAGAAAGACTCTTGACGGACAACAGGAAAACTGTTTACATAAACGACCAGGTGGACTGTCCTGTTGAGTCTAGCTTGAAGACAAAACAAGAGAAGGAAGAGAACAGCTCTTACCCTGACTTCTGCCTTAGCGACAGAGTCTGCTTGCTTTTGCAGAAATAAAACCAGCAGAAGGTCACAGTCATGCAAGTAACAGATCATCATTAAAATGACAAAAATATACTGTAGATCAATTCTGAATTAACACACATTAAAGAGAAAGTTCAATCTGATTAATTAGTGTCCATTAATTCATAATAATTGTTAACCAAAATATAAGTGTCAATTTGTCTCCTTGAGGGCTTCAAGAAGGTGTAACACTTAGAGTTTCAGAGAGATGTGGAGAGGTGTACTTGAAGGTCAAGACAGAAATATCAGAGGCTAGGTGTATCACTACAGTGGCCATCTTCAGTCTGATAGTTTTATAAAAATGTGTTCTCTGGTTTATGAGATATTTTGCTAACAGACACACCAGTAGTTGACTCCAGGAGGTAATTCCAAAGTTTTAAACAAAAATCTAGGGCACTCTGTTAGAGCTCAAAGTACATGTTAGGGATGAGTTTCAGCTACACGCTAAATGCATGCATCCGTCCATCCATCCATCCATCCATCCATCCATCCATCCATTATCTTTACCTGCTTCTTCCTTTTTGGGTCGTGGGGTCACTGGTGCCCATGTCCAGCCATCACTGTGCAAGAGGCGGAGGACACTGGACAGATCTCTAGTCCATAACTGGGACACATTACCTGCAGTGTTCCAGTCAGTGAGGACTGAACTTGGAAAAAGGGCCTTCTCCTACTCTGCTCCTGCTTCATGGAATATCTTACAAAAAGATCTGAAGCTCTCGACCTTGACTTCTCTAAATGGTTTTCAGAATCTGTTGGAATCCTGGCAAAAACCAATGCAGATTTGTTCCTGTCTTTGATTTTATACGTCTACCTTATAATGTTTTGCTAGTTTTTTGATACTTTGTTAAAAAAAAAAAAAACTTTCTTTTGTTTTTTTCTCTCTTTTGTTTTCTATTGTTTATTGTTTGTTTGTTTATTGTTTAAGGAAATTCTACCACTGCTGTTCATTGTTCTTTAGTTTTAGCAGGTCGCTTTCGTAAATGAGCCCATGAGGTTCAAAAGATTTACCTGACTAAATAAAGGTTGAATGAATTAGAGACAAACGAGACAATCATTCACTCTCACTCACACCTAGAGACAATTTAAACCAGTCAGTCGAACATGCATGTTTTTGGTCTGTGGGAGGAAACTGGAGTACCCGGAGAAAACCCACACATGCATGGAGAGAACATGCAAACACCACCTAGAAAGGTCCCAGGCCGGGATTTGAACAGGCAACCTTCTCACTGAGAGGCAACAGCTCTTCCACTGCTCCACTGTGCTGCCACCAGACTAAATCGTTTCTCAAACTCTGTAAAACGGACACAAGAGCAGTTTTGGTAAGACTTTGCTTACAGAGACAGAAACATGGGGGGAAAATCTCCCACCTTCATCTTCCAGCAGTAGTTGATAAAAAGAAATGTAGAAACATTTCCAGCTGAAACAAACCGTTTCAAATTGTTCTTTCAAACCTCTGAAGGCGCCCGTTGAGCTCCACAGCAGAGTGGAAACCTGCTTGAAGCTTTACGGTGCTTTACTGCAGCAGTCTGCAGGCTTGCAGTGAAAGGCAGTGGCTTGTCCTGTCTCACAAAGAAAACGTGTCACAGCCTTTCTTCAGGGGTTTCTGTGCTTTTTAACCACTGAACACCTGAAAGGATAATCCACAGTGGTCAGGATTAAAGAAGTGCCAAGTCAGTCTCCTCATCCCTGTGACGGCAGATATGACTGCATGGCTGCACTCAGGTTCAGGTGGCTCTGCTAATCTGTAGACCCTGTCATTGTTCACTATGGAGCAGAAATTAAAAAAGTACTTTGGTGCAGAGCAGATTAAACATTTTCCTGCTCTTCATCGTAGCTGCCTGACGTTAAAATGAGGATTTCTTTCCATCTAAACACATGCTGTTCACTGTACACTGCTCCCATGCTTGAATGCATGCTAACAGTTTATGTCTTCCTGCGTTAAATAAAAGACTTTACCTACAAAAACAGTTATGTTTTAAATCAGTCAGCTGCTTAATGCCTGCTGCTGAAAGGTCACAGCCAACTGCCCTTAAAACAAAATGTCGACAACTCTGTCCCATTTACAGAGATTGAGCTGGTAGAAGCTGTGACCAATCCCCAACACAAATTTTAATTTATGACAAAATTACACATGTTGGTTTAAAATTTCTGTTAACTATTTAGAGTCTATTCTGTCTGCCAGCAAAACATCTCCCGAATTGCTGCTTGGTTTTTAATAAAAAATTCAGGAAATAAATTTGAAGTTATCTTAGTTCAGGATGGGCGCCACAACAACCGTAACTGACGTTAGAAAACACAAAAATGGCCAAAGCAAAGTCAGTTTTACAGACGTTGAGCTAAAACTGTGGTAGTAGCTGAGGCTCATTTCCAACAAAGACTCCTTAGCCTTATCCTTAAAATCTTTAAAAACTCCAACAAAGTTAAGTCAGGTCCTCTGGACAGTTTTTTGTTGAAACGTTTCGTTTTTCATAAAAAATACTTCAGTCCAAGGAACTGCAACAACCTCAGTCCCACAAACAGTTCGATGGTGATAAGATGTTTCTGGAGTTCACCCTCTTCCTTGTCGACTCTTCTAAGGCAGCCATGGCCAAAGTGGTTCAAAACATCAAAGTTCACTCCAGAGCAGACTCCAGAAACCATCTTATCACAGTCGAACTGGTTGACCCACTATTTGAATGTGCTGCTTATGGTACTGAGTTTGTTGCGGCTCCTTGAACTGATGAAGTCCTCTGGATGAAGGATGAAACGTTTTCAACAAAAAGAAACCATCCAGAGGACCTGACTGAAATTTGTTGGATGTTTTACCTGGATTATTGAGCATGAACTTTGATGTTTTGAACCTTTAAATAATGTGATTATATATACACATATATTTTCCACATTTAAAAAACAGCTACAACTCTGTCATTACTCAATAGAAGACGATCTTTAAATTTTGACGTGCAATGCAGCAGTTGTATGCGTTCCTCCAAGGTATGCAGGTCTTTATTTTTTTACGATACTGTATATTGGAGACAAAGTCGGATGACCTCTCTGCCTCCTGATCACTCTGCTTCAGTTTATGCCTGATGGATGATGTGGTTGTTGGTTCAGTGTTGCTCTGCGTCACCCAGGTTCAGTTCAAAGCACCGAGGTGACACGGATGGGCAGTCATGTTCGGTTTTCCATCTGCTGCAGAGTTTAGATAACACTGTCACCTCTCTGCTGCCTCCTCAGATGAAGGGCCGTACTCAAAGGGCAACAAAGAGGCAACTGACCAATCCCATTCGTCCCGTGGGCGCTGCCTTTCAGGTACAATCCAGTCATTTGGTTTGTGACTATTTGTTTATGACTTCATTTTGTCTTGTAGTCACACTGCTGCCTGCCTCTTCACCTGGGTCCTCAGAAAGAATAAGACTCTTGCTTGTCTTTATTAATGAATTTCTGTGTATGTGTGTAAAGTCGTGTGTCTCTTGTGTTTTACTTGATCTTGTGCTGTTCTAAATGCTTAGACAAGTTGAAAAGATGCTACTGTGGCGTACCTGTCACGGGTACTGAGCCACACTGGCAGACATCATGTAAACTGAACAACGCAGCACAATGTTGACATCAAGACAGAATGAGTTCTCTGATGACACAAATAAAACCCCAAATATGCCAACTAGTAACACTTTTTATCCTTCTAAAAAAGTCAAGTCTGGTCCTCTGGATATTCAAAAAATCAAAGCAAAACAAAGCAACAAAAAAACCAACAACAAAAAAAACTGTAGAAACGTTCCGTCTTTCGTCCGAAAGACTTCCTCAGTCTGAGATGCTGTACGACATCACAGACGTAGCATGTGTAAGTACCCGGATGTCCCGTGAAGAAACACGGCGCCAATTTTAATCTCACTTTGAAAGGAATTTTCATTAATTTATCATTTTGTTTGCAAAAATGAACATAGTTGAATGATACAAGATATATATGTTGTGCCACTATCTGCAAAGTTCCAAAATTGTGTCACACACACTTTAAATCCATTTATGATTTCATTGTCATCATGTATTTCATCACCACTTTTTTTCAACAAGCACTTTATGAAAAAACTAAAACTGATATTGTTAACAAGCCCTGGAGCAGATTATAGCCCTGATGATGATGATGATGACCGAGAGATTCAACCACATCAACCGTTCAAGAAGAGGTATTGTTATTTTATTATTATTATTATTATCTAATTAATATTTTTAATTTAAAATTATAATCTTATTAACTTTTTTTTCTTTTACTTTTTTCTGTTTTATTTCCAGTCTGGGACAGAGATAGCAGCTGTCTTCTTCCTCGTCAGGGAAATCCACCAGATCACCTGCAGCTAAGAAGTCTGTTATGACTGAACTCTGAACTTTTCCAGGGACCTGTCCCACCTGGGGGAGCAGGTCCAAGAAGAGGTTGTTATGAGTAATGAGGACAAATACAGACACACTGCTGCTACCTGTTGTCATTGAGATGATTTTCTCCACCACTGGAGATATTCACTGCGACCAGATCTGTGCTTTTGGCAGAAAATGTGGACAAATTGTAGCCTGGTTAAAACCAGACCCTGTCCTTCACTTCGCTTCAGACAAGGGTCTGGACTTTTTCCATAGAGAAACGATTCTTGCTGGAGGCGTTGGCCTCTGCTGAGGAACAAAACCATTGGATATTTTGAACAGGGAAAGCATTCTGCTCCCTCCCCTCAGAGCCACCCCCCGTGCTCTGGTGAACTTGACTGACAACTGCTCCGCCTCCTGCAGCTTTTCTCTCGCTGCGCAAATTCTGTGTTTATATGTTAATAAAACATTTTAATAAAATAAAATAAAACCATGGATCGCTGGTCCAGCTCACCAAAAGACCAGAAAATCTGATGGGACTCGGTCAGCAACGTAAAACCCGAGTTTAATTCTCGTGACAACCTCAGCCATTTCCTCCTTGTTCATTTCACTCAACGGAGGGTGGAGGAGAAGGAGGAGGGAGGAGGGAGCGATTACTTGACTTTTGGAAAAAAACAAAAGAAAACTCCAGATAAGGGATTAAGAAGGGGAAATTAATAAATTTGTGTCACATATAAAACAGTCCTGCATCGCTTTGCATCGCTTTGAATGAGAACATGCGAATGCTCGCTGCTGGCTGCGCTGGGACAGGTGGGGGCGTGGGTTAGGGGCCAAAAACTCCGCCCCTTCTGTTCTCTGATTGGTCCGAACAAAATTCTACCGGAGAAATCGTTGTTAATGGGAGAAGTCCCAGACTGAGCAGTGAAGGGAAATGAGAATTGAGCGGAGCTGTGCAGGAAGGCGAGGGCCAGGCTAGACAAGTTGGTCTTTTTGGCCAAAAACTTAAAACTCGAGTAGTTAGATTGTAAACAGTCTGTTGCTGCTTATTGTTCTGGTTTAGACTGTTATTGTATTTATTGAGATTTTTATTATTGTTAGTATACAGTAGTTTATTTATTATAAAGAGTGGCATTTATTTGAAATATCACCCAAATGGGTCGCTTTTATTTATTTTATACAAGCGTGTTGTTTACTTGGCATATTTTCAAAATAAACATTTTGTAAGTCTTTATTTTGTCTTTTTTTTTCGTACCGAAAATTAACCGAACCGAGCCCTCCTTGAAACCGAACCAAACCGAAATGTGATTTTAGTGTACCGTTACACCCCAAATAGATAGAGTTGTTTGAGCAAAGAAACCGCAAACATGTTTACTGCAGACAGACAATAAAGTTAAACAGAAGAATTTTACAACAACTTTAAAGCATGGTGGTAGAAGTGTTATAATCTGCGGTGATTTGCTGTCTTTCAGACGGGGCTGCTTCCATTGAATTCTGCATCATATCAAATAACTTTAAAAAGAAGAAATACAAAGATACCAAAAATACATAAATCAAAGCCCAGATTAAGCAAACTTGTCCTGTGGAGATTTGAAATAAACATTAAAGGTCTTGTTGTTTACTAAACAATGTCATAGTTACTGTTCAGAGGATCAAATGTTTGAATGTTGAAAAATATTTTTTAAGAATAGTGAACTTTTGTGAGATGTGCTTAATTTTAATAAGACTACATCATCATTAGATAAAATAAATAATGATGGGGATTATATAAGATTCCATGATACATTAACATCTTGACATTCACACTCTGAAACATGTACAGTATTACCTCTGCAGTTCTCTCAACGATCAGTACTTTCTGCATTTTGAATAAATTTGATCATCTTTAGCTACAAGCCATAGGATGAAGACATCAGAGAAAAACGTGACTGATTTCTTCCACAGGTTGCATGCTGGCTGCTGGACCCTAGCAGTGAGGAGAGGACACTTCCAAACATGGTGACTGTCTATTGTCTTGAAGAGTTACTCCTGCTGGACACACTGTCCTCGCATCAGAGTAGCGACCAAGAGCGAGCTCATACACACTGTGATGAACCAACTCACTGGCATTAAAATCCAAGATGGCCACTTCCATATATTTATGTATACCAGCCACCCCATCACTTAAAGAAACTACCGGTATGCTTTCAAGTTTGTTTATTGATTAAAAGCGGTTTCCTCAAATGACACATCAAACACTGACATACACAGAGTTATTGAGAAAAAATATCAGTAATAGTAGTTGAAAGATGTGTACAAAAACCTTCAAAACACACAGCTGTTTCCTGCATTAGAATGGAGATGCACCAGCATTCAAGGTTCTTTATTGACATTTGCATCACACGTGGTACATGAGGTGGAATGAAATTGTGTACACAGGGTTCAGTTACATCCAACAATAGCCAAAATGTAAAGTATAAAAAGAAACGGTAAATAAAGATCAAATATATAAACTAAGATATAAGCTAAACACTAATGGAGCAAAACAATACACTGAACAACAGATCAAGGTCAAGGTTCTGTATTGTCATTCTCACCACATGTGGTACATGAGCTGGAATGAAACTGTGTACACAAGGTCCGAGTTACATCCAACATGTCGGAATCCCACTGTCTGCAACCCTTTCCAAGATGGCCGCCCCCTTCCAAGATGGCCGCCAATTGACACCAGCTGACGGTCATCCATCTGATGAGGAGCTCCACTACTTAAGGCTGCAGTCCAGTGAGATCCAATGCTGGAGCATTGTACCTCAATCGTTTTTGTGAATCCTTGGATCCTGATTCCCGTTCTGCCAGTTCCTGCCTTGTTGCCACTCGCCTGCCAAACCACTCTGGAGTCCTGAGTCCTTTCAGAACCTCGACCCAACATCCCCCTGCACTCCCAAGACCCCAAGTGTTCCATTTCACCTGTTCATAATAAACACTGTTCTAATTGTTACTCTTGAGTTTTGCCTCTGTTCTGGTCTCGTACCACTCTGGGTTCAGTCGGTCCTTACAGAATGCTCCAGCCATAACCGACCCAGAACGAGACCAGAAACGAGCAAACTCTGTCCTATTTCCAGATGGATCGTATGACCATGGTCGAGGAGACACTCCAACGGGTCTTGGCTCAACAAGACGCCGCTCAGGAAACCATGAAGGAACTTGGAGGTATGGTTTATACTTTAACCCAAAGCCTCACACCCTCAACTCCTGCTGCTTCCTCTGTTAGAGACACTCCTAACACGATGCCCGAGACCGGTGCCTCAAACCAGCAGCTAATTACAAAACCATCTGAACTGTTTTCTGGAGACCCTCATTCATGTGGAGGATTCCTCCTGCAGTGTAAACTAGCATTCAGAGCGGCCCCAGTTTATCTCGCAGGTCTGGAAAAGTTTTTGCACCACTTTGGGGGCTACAACAAGCCTCACTTCAGGTTACCACCCTCAATCGAATGGTCAGGCTGAGCGGTGTAATCAGGAACTTGAGACTGCCCTCCGGTGCGTCGCCGAACGTAACCCCTCATCCTGGAGCAAACATCTGGTTTGGGTTGAGTACGCCCACAACGCTCACAAGTCCTCTGCCATAGGTATGTCCCCGTTCGAGGCTTCTCTTGGATACCTTCCCCCCTTGTTTCCCAGTCAGGAGATCAACGTTCCGGTTCCATCTGTCCTGCACCATTTCCGCCGTTGCCGGCGGGTCTGGCGGGAGACGAAGGCAGCCCTCTCCCGTACAGCTGCTCAGAATAAAGTGTTTGCTGACCGCCGTCGCTCTACGGCTCCTGTGTACAAGGTGGGTCAGAAAGTCTGGCTCTCCACTAGGGACATTCCTATTCGGGGCACCACGAGGAAATTGGCTCCTCGTTTCATCGGACCTTTCCCGATCACGAGGATTGTCAACCAGTCTGCGGTTCGTCTTCAACTCCCCTCGTCCATGCGGATTCACCCCACGTTCCACGTCTCTCAGGTCAAGCCGGTCTCCGAGAGCCCTCTGTGCCCGCTCTCCGACCTTCCTCCTCCTGCCCGGTTGATCGACAACCACCCGGCCTTCACTGTCCGGGCCATTTTGGACGTTCGTCGCCGTGGTCGAGGTTTCCAGTACCTGGTTGATTGGGAGGGTTATGGACCTGAGGAGCGGTCTTGGATTCCCCGCTCGTTCATCTTGGATCCCAGCCTCATTACTGCCTTCTTCAACGCCCACCCGGAGATGCGTCGCGGACCGCCCGGAGGCGTTTCTTGAGGGGGGGGTACTGTCGGAATCCCACTGTCTGCAGCCCTTTCCAAGATGGCCGCCCCCTTCCAAGATGGCCGCCAATTGACACCAGCTGACGGTCATCCATCTGATGAGGAGCTCCACTACTTAAGGCTGCAGTCCAGTGAGATCCAATGCTGGAGCATTGTACCTCAATCGTTTTTGTGAATCCTTGGATCCTGATTCCCGTTCTGCCAGTTCCTGCCTTGTTGCCACTCGCCTGCCAAACCACTCTGGAGTCCTGAGTCCTTTCAGAACCTCGACCCAACATCCCACTGCACTCCCAAGACCCCAAGTGTTCCTTTTCACCTGTTCATAATAAACACTGTTCTAATTGTTACTCTTGAGTTTTGCCTCTGTTCTGGTTTCGTACCACTCTGGGTTCAGTCGGTCCTTACACAACAAAAGTATAAATTGTAAAGAAAAACATTAATAAGATCTAAGATATGAACTAAGAATACACTAAATACTAATAGTACAGAAACAATACACGAACAACTGCAGCACAAACATGAGTCTGTGTGGGTGGATGAGTACGAATGACTGAATACAGCAGTACGAAATAATCAGCAGCATGGATAATCAGCAGCACATATCAACAAAGTGGCATTACAGTGATTTTTTTTTCACAGTGATTATCCTGGTTAGAGATTAATGAGACTAACAGCTTCAGGTAGAAGCTGTTCCTCAGTCTAGTGGTTCTACATTTAATGCTCCTCAACCTTCTGCCTGAGGGGAGCGGGGCAAAAAGTGTGTGTGCTGGGTGAGTGGGGTATGAAGTATCATGATGCAGGCGGTCCTCTTCCTGCATCTAGACGTGTAGATGTCTGTGATGGTGGAGAGGCTGACTCCGTACTCAGTATTGTGCACTCAAGTATTGAGTACTCAAATATTGTGTACTCAATATCCCAGTTACACCCCGAAATGCCAAAAATATAAAGTCTAAAAAGAAACATTTTATAAGAATCTAAGATATACAGTACGCTAAAACATCTAATGTAACACCAACGTCCATTCTCAATAATCCAGGTATAAAATCCAACCATGGTAAGACCATCAGTTTGTTTTTGTTTTTTTTGAGACATTTCGTCCTTCATCCAAAGGACTTCTTTAGTCTGAGAGACACAAATGAACTGGAGTCCCACAAATGTCACACTCACATAGTGGAAAAAACAAACTTGTAAGACTCCAGTTTGTTTGTGACTCCTCAGACTGAAGAAATCATTGGGATGAAGGATGAAATGTTTCAGCAGAAAAAAGAAACCGTCCAGATGATCTGACTGAACATTGTTGGATTTGTACCTGGATTATTGAGCATGAACTTTGGTGTTTTGAACCATTTTAGCATGATTGCCTCAGAGTCGTTGACAAGGGAAGAGGGCGGGCCCCTGACTGATCATTGTTACATATGTGCAGTTGTTTCATGAGAATCTCTGAAAATAAGGTTAAAACACATTCAGTGGGTGTCTTTGCAGGGTCTTGATGAGGTCTATGTGTGTTTAGGAACACATTATGAGTGAGACAGGGTGACCGAACCAAGATGGTTTGGAGCATGTGGAGAACTTGTGTTGGGAGGTCATGGTGGTGTGTTCAATGACCACAGACTATTGAAAGTCCAGATGACAAAGGTGGCTGGCCAAGTTGGCAGAGTTCACTGTTTCAAATCATCAGACAAATCATCAGCTCACATTTAGTGACTAAACGGACTGACTGAGTGGTTGATATCAACAAGATTGTGTTGATAATAAAATAAAATGTTATAGGGTCGACCTGATGAGAACAAATGGATGACATTTCTCAATCTCTAAGGCTTTTCTTTGATCCCATCGATCACAGCTCAGTTTTTTGTCTTTCTGACAGAAAATACTGTCAGATTTTTTTGTTTTGTAACCTTCAACACGTTCTGACTTTTGAACCTTCATTTACTTGTATTTCCCATTCTTTTTTGCCCTGCAGACACTGACTGACTGATCCTGGGGTTAAAAACTCACAGGGGCATGTCCACGATGGTCGTCACTCCACCTGCAGCGGCGGCCTTGGTGGCGGAGCAGAAATCCTCCCATGAGGTGCATCCTGGCTCGTTCACGTGGACGTGACAATCCACAACACCTGGCATGACCATGCTGTCACCCACATCCAGCACCTGCAGTCACAGCGAGCTGTCAGGACAACTCCATCCACCTTCCAAAGCTAAAATAAATCCTTAGGCGTGCTACGTGAATTCACCTGCTCCTCTACATCACAGGAACTCAGAGCACCGACCAGCAGCTTACCTCACAGCCAACATCCTGGGTAAAGTTGTGTGAAGAGAGTACTTGTTGTATTTTTCTATCTTTCGACGACCGCAGGACTCACTTCATCACCGACTAGTACTTGACTACTCTTAACAGCACCAACATGGGAGCCGGGCTTCATGGCTGTTTTTACTGAACATGTGAAATATACTCTGCTTTCAGTGTAACCAGTTCAGTGGCAGGAACTGAAGCGCCACCTCCCACTGAACCTGCTGATTTGACTGTAGGGCAACATGCAGAATCACAGATCCTGTCCAGCAGGGTCAAAGGTCTTTCTTGTATGAAACGGGGAAAGGTTTTGGGCGGCGAGATCAAAGGCAGAGGGACTAACTGGACCAGTTATCTAAAGTGATCATTGAAGTATTATTTCTTTAACAGTTAATCAGGTTTGTGCCTAACCACTGGGCAGTTTTTGATTACAACCTTGACCTGTAAATAACCAGTAAGGGAAAAAGGCATAATAAGTAAATCATTTACGTCTGAAAGATATGTTCCAATTTTCTAAAAATATTTTCTAAATAATCAGTGTAGGTCACTGATTCCTTGTTTTGTCTGTTAAGTGCTGCATGATCTGATAACGGAAAATAAATAAATAATTTTGAGAGCTTTCTCCACAAGAGAGGAGCCTGAAAGATCAAGAAGGGTTTCTCTGCAGACCAAAAGTGGGCGTTTCTGGAGAATAGGCGTTTGTAGAGGGCAAACACTGATTGGCTGCTGTATTTTCTGGCTCTTTATGTAAATTACGTCAGGTCTTTTCTAAAACTGAAGGTTTCTATAAATAAATAAAAAGCAGCGTTATATCTGCTGTCAACCACAAGAAGGTTCTCTAAAAAAAGCCATGTCTGGTCCTCTGGACATTCAAAAAACAAAACAAAATAAAGCAAAAAAATTGTAGAGAACAAGAAGGTTCTCTTTTGTTCTTTTGTTGTAGGCTGCACCTGATACAGGTTGGCTTGAGTGTGGTCTGGGTACAATCAAATATGAAACATCTGAAGCGAAACATGCTCCTATTTGTCAAAACATCTGGTCTCAATTAAAGATCATGAGTCCTGTGATGAGATAATGGCCCCAAACAAAAGCTCATCTGCAGTGACTGCTTTAAAAGGTTGAACAAGAAAATGTGAAGTTAAAGAAACATCCTTTGTCCCAAAGCCAGTTGAAGTATTATTACTTTGGTTACTTTATATTTCTGTATTTATGAATCGATTGTAACTATTTTCACATTATTCAACAACCAAATATTCTCCCCACAGCGCTCTGATGAACACCCCCTCTCCTCCTCCTCTCAGACCCCCGACACAAACGATCATTTGTTCAACAGAATAAATAAATGCTCTGTGGACAGTGCACGTTACACACAGCGTCTCCAGACAGAGCGCACACATCAGCAGGTGTCTGAACTCCTGCTACATTTCACACAGAATAAATAAAGATCACTGTAAAAAATAAATTAAAATGCAAAGAGAGAAGTGTTTGATGTGTTATTCACATTATACGTCACGTTTCAAAACAACGGGCTAATTTGTCAAAATAACAGCAATCAAAACGTCAAAAAGACAGTTCAATGTACATGTACTTTAATAAAAAATAGATGTAGATGGATGGATGGATGGATAGAATGGATGGAGGGATGGATGGATTGTCCTAGTTGGACAACAGAAAATTGAGGCCTTCAGGTTCTTCAGACGGTGCCATGAGAACTGGAGCAGGAACAACAAATTCAGTGGAGAAGAGTTCAGCTCAGAACCGTGAAGTGAGGGAGGAGGAGGGAGGTTAGGACACGTGACAGAATCAGAGCTGCTCTCATCACACACAACCTGCTGTTCCAATACTCATTTCATTGTGGAGGTTAATGTTGATGTAGAACAACCTGTTCAAATACACCAAAATGCAGGAAATGGCATCTCTGTGCTTTGAACGGCTAGTCATGAAAAGCATCACATCTGTCCTCCCTGCCTCCCTGGATCCCTTCCAATTTGCATACCGACCTAATCGCTCAACCGACGATGCCATCTCCTCTGCCCTCCACACAGCTCTCACACATCTGGACACGAAGGACTCTTATGTTAGAATGCTGTTCATCGACTTCAGCTCGGCATTCAACACCATCATCCCCCAACAGCTCATCCATAAACTGGACAGTCTGGGGCTGAACACCTCAATGTGTAACTGGCTGCTAGACTTCCTGACCGGGAGACCACAGACAGTACGGATCGGGAGTAACACATCTAGCACCATCACATTGAACACAGGGGCCCCACAAGGATGTGTGCTGAGCCCCCTTCTATTCACCCTGCTAACACACGACTGCACACCATCGTACAGCTCCAACCACTTCATCAAGTTTGCGGACGACACAACAGTGGTAGGTCTCATCAGCAACAACGATGAGACGGACTACAGGAACGAGGTGAGCCGCCTGGCCTTGTGGTGCGGACACAACAATCTCACTCTCAACGTGGAGAAGACAAAGGAGATTGTCGTGGACTTCAGGAAGAGGGATGCACAACATGCCCCTCTGACCATCAACAGCACCGCAGTGGAGAGAGTGGACAGCACCAAGTTCCTGGGAGTGCACGTCTCGAAGGACCTGTCCTGGAGCAGGAACACTGCAGCACTGGCCAAGAAGGCTCACCAGCGTCTCTACTTTCTCCGCAAGCTGAAAAGGGCTGGAGCTTCAACCCCCATCATGTGCACCTTCTACAGAGGTGCCATAGAAAGTGTCCTGACCAGCTGCATCACGGTGTGGTTTGGTGCATGTACTGCATCATGCCGCAAGAGCCTCCAGCGCATCGTGAGAGCAGCTGAGAAGATCGTCGGCACCTCCTTGCCCTCACTGCAGGACTTACACAGCAAACGCCTCACTCGGAAAGCCCTCTGCATGGCAGGTGATCCCACACACCCACTACACAGCCGCTTTAGACTGCTGCCATCAGGGAGGAGACTGAGGAGTCTCCAGGCTCGAACCAGCAGACTGAGAGACAGCTCTGTTCATCAGGCAGTCAGAATGCTAAACACTCTGCCTGCTCTGCCTCCCCTCCCATTTGAACTGCCTTAACACAAAAAACTTTCTCACACATTACCACACAACACAAAGATTTTAACACTGGACTCTGTGTCATCAAACGGGTTATTCACTAAACTCTCGGTCATGTGCTCATTCAGTTTGCACTACTTCTCATATTTGCACTAATGTTTGTATTACATTACTGCCTATAGTCATACTACTGTTTACATTCACTGTTTACATTTATTAATACGGTTTACATTTATTACTACTGTTTACATTTACACTACTTTTATATCTACACTACTGCTGATACATATACAGCATTCTCTGACTAGCCTTATCTAAGGATGCCAAATGTGCCTTATGTGCCTTACTTCATATGCCACTTTGCCTCTATACCAACATCAACTACCTCATACATATACTGTGTACATTAACTCATATGCTGCTGTGCCACTCTTTGCAAATGTCAATGCTAGAACCTTCAGTTTATTTTATAGATATACTTTTTATACTTTTTATACTACTATGCAAAAACTCAGGACAGTATTACACTTTTATTATTTCATTTTATGCTTATGTTCATTGGGTGTTTGGTGTTTTAGGGGTGTTTGGTGTTTCAGTGTTGGTGTAAATTTTCATACTTTTATACTACTATGAAAAAACTCAGGACAGTGTTACACTTTTACTATTTTATGCTTATGTTTATTAAATGTTTTAGTGTTTAGTGTTTAGATGGTTACTGTTGCACGAGGGACTGAGAGAAACGCAATTTCAATCCTGTGTATGTCCTGGACATATTGCAGTTCTGACAATAAAGTTGACTTTGACTTTGACTTTTGACTCTGTTATTCAAAATTTCTGTGAGACGAACCAAGACACCCCTGCCCAGGGCCGGCCCATGCCCGGCCCATGCCTCCATGGGGCCCTAAGCGAAATTTGGTTTGGGGCCCTCTATTTCTTCTAATAATGTGCATCACTACAATCAACAGTCAGATGATCGGATCATCAGATCGACTGCCTGGCCGACATCCATGACTGGATGGCTTCAAACTTCTTAACTTTCAAAGTCAAGTCAAAGTCAATGAGAAGAAATCTGAAGTCATGTTGTTCCACCCCAATGGCTCATTCACGAACCACGACATTGACCTTCTCTCTCCAGCCCTGCTAGAGAAACAAAGGGTCACTAATCTGGGGGTGATAATGGATCCTTCCCTGAAACTTAACAGTCACGTAAACATGATTGTTAAATCCTGATTTTTTCAGCTGAGGCGGCTGTTTAATCTGAAGTGAAGCCCATACTATCCAAAAAGAACATGGAGATAGTAATCCATGCTTTCATAACATCGAGGCTCGATTACTGCAATTCACTTCTGTTTGGAATCAGTCAGTCCTCCATTGCACATCTACAGCTGGTCCAAAATGCTGCAGCTCGATTTTTAACTGGTACAGGCCATAGAGAGCACATCACACCAGTTTTGTCTTCCCTGCACTGGCTACCCATTCACCTTCAGATCCAGTTTAAAATACTCATGTATGTTTTTTAATCTCTGAACAGTTCCACTCCACCTTATCTCACTGACCTTCTGCAGCCATATGTCCCACGGCGCTCTCTGAGGTCAGCAGACCAGATGCTTCTGTCAGTCCCAGAAACTCTTAGCAATCTAAGTGAAGATTAGAGCGATTTGTCTTCAGTTTGGGAAGCCGAAGTTATTTCGGGTTATGAGCAAGAAACAGCAGGTTCTAATTTAGGTCTGCAGCCGTATTTATTTCAGCCTTACCGTTCAGAAGCGAGGGGGGGTCCGACGGGTGCAGCTTTATTCATAGCAGACGCTCTGACTGACATTCCTGCACCTACGTCACAGACAGGGCATGCGGAAGTACAGTACCCGGATGTCCCGTGAAGAAACAGCGCACATTTTAAATTCACTTTGAAACAAATTTTCATTAATTTATCATTTTGTTTGCAACAACGAACATAGTTGATACAAGATATATATGTTGTGTCATTTTATGCAAAGTTCAAAAATGATGTCACACACACTTTAAGTCTCGTTTGAAAACCCACTTCTATTCTTTTGCCTTTAACACAGTGTGATTTGTTTAGATCCTCTCTGTACTATACAGTGTTGGCCATTTTAGTTAGTTTCTGTTGCTATTTTATATCTATACTGTATTTTTATTTTATGTTTTCCTGTCCACTGTGCTTTTTGTTTTATTGTACAGCACTTTGGTTGGCCTTGTTGTGGTTTTATGTGCTCTATAAATAAATTAGTATGGTATGGTATCATTTGCCACCTAACATAAACTCACTGCAACTCTGACAGCCCTGTTTGGGGGGCAAGACTTGTTTTTTTTTCTGCTTGTATAGAAAATGATTTACATATCTCACATACACACACACATACACACCCATCCATCTATCTAGCTATCTATATATCTATATATATATAGCTATCTATCTATTTAGTTAGTTATTTATTATTGTAAAAAAAAATCACAACTTTAGAATGAAATTGTGTATAATAGATCCAACAATGTTCAGTCAGGTCATCTGGACAGTTCCTTTTTTTTTTTTTTTTGGTTGAGAGACAAAAAAAAATTAACTGTCCAGATGACCTGACTGAACATTGTTGAATTACAAAGTACTTTACCTGGATTATTGAGCATGAACTTTGATGTGTGTAAAAGAATTCAAAAGCAGAGGGCTTAGTGTTCTCCAAGAAAGTAACTACTAGTAGTTTAGAGCGGCAAGCTGATTTTTGTTTTGTGTTTCTGAAATACCAATACAAAAAATTATTAATTAACTTATTACTATGCAAGACAAATATTTCATGATAACTAAGGACTATATTCAATAGTAAAGCAATATAAAGTGTAATATACACATTATATAAAGTAAACAAACATCTCACATGGCACATGGAGAGCATGACTTGGCTTATTAGCTTTAAAGGGGACCAAATGTAGGATATATAATTTTTTGTGGTTTATCTGTGGGCTATCCAGACCATTTTCAGTCAATTTTATACACAAAATAATGCTTAGATAATAAAATATCCCCTTTCTAATTCTGCCAAATTTCACTTCCGTTCTAAACGACCGGTTTATGAATAATGAGGTCTGAAAGCCACGCCCTACAAAGACCTATTTACATTAACTACGCCCTCTGTAACAGCCAGTATCTCTAATATGTTGTTATTTTAAAATTAGCTCTTTTTTATTACTCATTTGACTTACTGTTAGTGCTAGTAGCTTAAGATAACTTACCAAAAGCCCTCTGCGCGCGCCGCCATTTGCAGCTCCTTTTTTTAGCATTAGCACACCTTCGAGGCTAATGATAGCTTTTCCTCCTCCGAGCGGGCGGTGTTAGCTCCGCTCGTTGCATGCGGCGCTTTTGGGAGCGATCACTGCTTCAGTCCACACACAAAGTTCACAGAATGTCTCCAGTTAATTTATCCGCATGAGGCAACCTTTGACCGGACCCCCGGACCTCAAAAGTCAGTAGCTCCCAACAACACCCGCACGCAGATGGTGTCTTCGCCGGCGGTCTGCAAAACAAAAGGCTTAAAAAAAATTTAAAAAAGGGATGCCGCGACCGAGAGGCAAACCCGTGTCCTTCGGATGACGAGTCCGGTTCACTACCTCTGGGCCAACCGGGCAGTTATGCAAAAAGCAGTCTTTCATCGTATAAGAAATAATCACAACCACCTACATTTAGAACGCTGAAGTTTTGATTAGATTTTGATGAAGTGAAAGGTATTCTTAAAATAAATAAGTTGCTAATCTGAAAATATATCGATCAGTGGTGCTTGATGGTACAGACTGTCGCCCCGCGAGAGAGAGTGTGTGTGTGCACAGTTTTCTGCCGGCTGCGCGTTGGGAGCGATATTACACTAAAAATTGAACTAAAACGTAAAAATAACAATTATAAAGTATTATTATGTCGATGTATATATCTAGTCTCACCCCGATTTCTCCGAAACAAAAGGCTTTAAAAAAAGGGGGGGAAAAAAAGATGCCGTTGACAGGATGCGATCTCCGCTCTCCTGCGTGGCGCTCAAGTGTCGTAACCGCTCAACCAAACTGACAGTTGTGCAAAAGTAGTCCTTCATCATATAAGAAACAAGTCCAAACCGCGAGAGTGTGTGTGCACAGTTTCAACGAGACAGAGTTCATTCAAACAAGGTAATAAAACATTCTGGTTTTACTCGAGATGTGCTGCATGGCTGGAGCAGGGCAAACCCCTAGCCCCCCGGGGGCTGAATAAATGACCGCCAGGTCAGCTCCTAAACCGCTAGGCAACCGTGACATCTTTTATACTCAAGTGGGTGGAGCATCACCAGGGGTTGCTAGGTGAGGGGCTGGACTCAGGTTTGAGGTGATTGGCTACGGTTTGTGACGTCACAAACCGCAGGAAGTGTGAAACGAACCGTTTTTAATCACAGACAAATAAATCTACTTAGAGTAAATAAACCACTGGGTGCATTTTTTTGGCACAAGGACTGTTTTTTTATGAAGTAAATACCCAAAGTTGAGTAAAAAAACATTAAAAAGTGAATTTTGCATGTGTGGTCCCCTTTAACAACACACTACATGCAACTTAACTTCTGTATGACTAAAATATGCATTAGCATGGTGTTAACATCCAGATTAAATTATATAACATCAATAGGTTCACCTTCTGTCTTCTACACACAGCAGGAAACCAGGAAATCAGCAACAGATGCTCAAAAAACTAATACAGTATGTCCGTGTTGAGGGAGAGATTACTGCAGCAGCAGCAACATTTACCAGGTACACAGAACGGTGTCAGAACAGCCGCGGTGCATTCAAAAACGTAGGATTCATGAAATTCAGAAAGAAAACAAGCTACTGTATAATCAAAGAGAACTTAGCTCAGCAAGCAAACTAACCATATACATAGAGTATTAACAATGTGGGCGTTCTAACAAAAATTGTATAAAAATCATTATAGCCAACCAGTAGAGGGCGCTTATAAACCACACACTGCATTAGGGCTGGGCGATATGGACAAAAATTCATATCTCAATATTGTTGTGATATATCGCGATATACGATATATATCTCAATATAATTTTCTTTCCATAAAAGAATAACAAAAATATATTTCTGAGTCAAAGCTTTGTCCCAGTTGTCACACAGCAACATTTATTAACAAACAGCTGTAACTCTACAAAATAAATGTCTAAAAATAAACCATTTTATGAATGAACCATACATTACTTTATTTTTTAGACATTTATTTACACCTATTAAATAATAATCCTCTTCAGCTGAGGGCAGCTGTGGCTGAGAGGCTAGAGCATGTCTCCTCCAATGGGAGAGGTGAGGGTTCAATTCCACCAGCAGTCACATGCTGAAGTGTTCCTTGGCAGTGGGCAACACTGAACCCCTCATTGCCTCTGATGTGTGTCCCATCAGTGTATGAATGTGATAAAGTACTGATTATTCTTTGTACAGATCTAGCAGAGTGCTGTATGAATGGGTAAATGAGGACACAGATTGTGTTAGGCTGATTGGTAACTCTAAATTGACCCTGGGTGTGAGTGAGACAGGTCCCTCTTGTAAATGAGTCCCCGTGGCTCAACGAGGCTAGCCTGTATAAATAAAGGTTGAATGAAAATGAATGAATGAGTGTCTTGATAAGATAGAAAGGTGCTTTCACTTTAGTCAGTGTGTTTGTGAACTGCAGTAAATGTGAGCCTCTGTGGTACAATATATTTGATATACTGTATCCCGTTTTATTGTGAAAGGGTCAGGAGGTTGTTTCCGGTTTCACGAAGAATAAAGACGTTTGCTCTACAAAGTGTCGCATTGAATCCTTGTGTAAAAACACGACAGCCTCCACTCAGAAACGTGAACAGAGAGGTGGAGACATTATTAAATCAGCAGTTTATCATATATCGCTAAAGACACGGTCACTCTCAGACTTCTGCGGTGTTCTGATACGGTCTTTCTACTATATATGTTATAAAAAGTTCTCTCAGAAATAAAAATAATAACAGGGAGTGCTTTTCCTGCAGCCCACAGCCCACCACAGCCCACCAGGGAATATATAAAACATCGCGCACCCAGGTAGGACCTGAATTCATTCATTTCATTCATCGAGTGAACGGAGGAAGAAGCGGTTACTTGACTTTAGGCAAAAAAACAAAAGAAAAGGCCCGATCAGCGATAAAAAAGAGGAATTTATTTCATTTGTGTAACATACAAAACAGTCCGGAGCCGGGGAAGTTTAGGTCAGACACCGCGCATCGCGTATGCGAATCGCGTATGCGTAGTAAAAAAATACTTTTGCGCGTACTTGCCCTGAGGGGCTACGCGGGGCTACGCTGCGTACGGGGCATACGTACGCTGCGTATTGGCGTATCGTGAGGACGCTCGAGTGTATCTCGCCCTTCAGCTGAAGACGGCTAACGCGTTAGCCATCTTGTTAGCCGCTAAGGACCGTATCTTTAGCGACATGACAAACCGCTGATCCACCAATGTCTCCACCTCTCTCTGCGGTGCACGCACGACTAAATGAGCTCAGACCCGTGGTTTGTTTTAATGAAGCAGGAGGCTGCAAAAACACTCGGTTCTGCCGTTTCCAGTTCATGCTCCACTCCGCTGTTTAAATGGTGAAAAAGATTCGTAGTTCCGACCTTTCGTCGGGATTATTTTCAGCATTGTCTACAAAAATATTTTTTCTGCCCTCATCTGACAATTTAAATCCAGCTCAGAAAGAACATTGTTTTTTTCCTTCAGCAGCTAGCATCTCTTCATATCTGCCGTGTTTACTTGTGCTGAAAGTCTCCGCGGCTCCGCTACGCCCTCCTGCAGGCGGAAGGAGGGGCTGGGTCTGTGAAGGAGAAGGAGGGGGCGAGTGGGAGAAAACAGACAGCAGGAGGATAATTCTCGATATTCATTCATTCATTCAACCTTTATTTAGTCAGGTAAATCTTTTGAACCTCATGGGCTCATTTACGAAAGCGACCTGCTAAAACTAAAGAACAATGAACAGCAGTGGTAGAATTTCCTTAAACAATAAACAATAAACAAACAAACAATAAACAATAGAAAACAAAAGAGAGAAAAAACAAAAGAAAGTTTTTTTTTTTTTTAACAAAGTATCAAAAAACTAGCAAAACATTATAAGGTAGACGTATAAAATCATGAACGATATGGTCTCGTCTTGTATCTCTTTAGAAAAAATCTCAATATTTTAAAAATATCGATATATCGCCCAGCCCTAACACCTATAATACATATTTCAGCAAGAATTTCACTACAAAATAATCAAAGTGTTTATACCCGATATATATTATATATATATATTTTTTTAAATAAAATAAATTCAGTTCCACTTAGGGGGCCCCTGTATATAATAATAATAATAATAATAATAAATTCAATTTATACCGCACTTTTCATTAATAAAAATCTCAAAGTGCTACAACAATAAAAACAAGTGATAAAATCAAATAAAATCAATAATGGTATTAACTAAGATTAAAAACAGAATCATGTGGAGGCAGAATAGGCCTGCTTAAAAAATAAATAAATAAATAAATAAAACAAGTGATAAAATCAAGTAAAATCAATAATACTATCAACCAAGATCAAAGATAAAATCATGCGGGGGCAGAATAGGCTTGCTTAAAAAGAAAAGTCTTTAAACCGCTTTTAAATGCTTTTTTATATGAAATGCTTCATGGAAAACAAAATGTTCGGTATGGCGTTGATTATTTGCGTGCAATGCACCTAACTAACCTTGGAATTGTCACAATGACATCCATGTACTGTATGTGGTTCATCTACCAGTCCACGTCAGACATCGACACGACGTCGGCGCTCAACTCGAGCACCTGCGCACACTGACCACAGTCATACGCTAGTCATACCTACCATGTGACTGTGGTCAACATTGTGCTGTTCGTGTCTATGCCAGAGACTGATGTCCAAACCACATTCAAGTACAGCTATATGCTACAACAGCCAAGCCGAACATACTACAGTACTTTAGAAACATTGAGCGCTTTTTATGTACCTGTTTTCGAGATGACTTTTCACTAATGGTTCCGAGCAAAAAAACATTTCTGGGTTAAAATGGGTTCAAATGAAATAGAGCCATAAAAAAACACTATGTCAGCATCATTTTGAACCTTTTAGCGTTCATTTTCAATCATTTTTCTTCTGTTTTACCTGTTGGGTCACAGATGCATTTTGGGAAATCGAAGCTAGCTGCATGACGTCACCAACGTCGGTTGTTTGTCGCTTCCTGTAAAATAGAGGAACTGCTGTGAAAAACATAGCTGCCAAGTCCGCCTATTATAAGCGACGTTGGGCTTGTTTTGTATAAAGTCGCTTATACATTTTGTTTGTCGCAGGGTGAGGTTTTTTGGGCTTGTTTTTCTGTCCGAGTTGGTCCGAGTGACAGCAAAATATGAGTGGTAGGTATTTTGTCCCTTCACGCCACCCTTCCATGTACAGTATGTTACGTTCAGGTGCAGTTGGGGACACACGACAGGCTGATGTTTCTCTGTTTTTCAGCGGTAAAAACCATAGATATCTTACATATGATATCTATGGTAAAAACAATATAGCGCAAGTAATGACGCTTCTCAGAGCTTGAGCAGAATACTGACAACTTCTTGTAAGTTTCCTTGCACTGATGAGAAGGATAAAGATTGGTGTATTTGTGTGTGATGCTTACACTGTTTCTTACATCTTGATGAAGGTGTGTCACAATGTTGCAGTAAGAAATCTCCAACGGGCAGTGAGGTGAGTCATCTGTGCTAAGTGCAGCTTCATGCTAATGTGCTGCTTATCTGAATATTGATTGATTGATTGATTGATTGATTGATGTTTATTCATTCATTTTAAAAGAACAATACAAGACAGTTTCATCAGATACAAGAATACAAGTAGGATAAAATGAAGGGAGCAGAAAGAAGATGAAATCTTATTATATCTGCCCCTATTTCACAGTTTGTTCAACCAATGATAACCTTCAAGCAACATCACAGAATGAATAATTCTACTTATTTTTCTAACTGTAATACATAAACTAGATCACAAAATGAATAATTCTACTTAATTTTTCTAACTGTAATACACAAACTACATCACCCATAATTCTACTTAATTTTTCTAACTGTGATACACAAACTACATCACAAAATGAATAATTCTACTTAATTTTTCTAACTAATACACAATTTTTCTAACTAATACACAAACTACATCACACTAAAAAAATAATAAAAAAAATAATATTTTTTTTTCCTACTTAATTTTCCTATTTTTTTATTATTTTATTTTTTTACTTAATTTTCCTAACTGTAATACACAAACTAGATCATAAAATGAATAATTCTACTTAATTTTTCTAACTGTAATACACAAACTAAAAGATGGCACAACATCAAGATGTTCACAAAAATGAATAATTCTACTTAATATTCCTAACTGTAATACACAAAATACATCACAAAAATGAATAATTCTACTTAATTTTTCTAACTGTAATACACAAACTGCTTCACAAAATGACTAACTCTACTTAGTTTTTCTAACTGTAATACACAAACGCACTAAGCTACATCATAAGTACAACATAGGTGAAATACACAAACACGCAAGGTTACATCATATATAGTTTTTGAGCAAGTCCTTTTTGACCTTTTTCTTAAATGTATGCATTGATTTTTCATTTTTAACATCACTCTCCAGAGCATTCCACAATCGAACTCCCTGAATTGAGGTAGACCGTCCCTTTAAGCTGGTTCTGAATTGTGGTTTGATGAATATCTCTGTCCCTTTGAGATTGTAATAACTTTGTCTTTTTATAAAATTTCTTTGGATATTTAAAGGTAATGTGTTATTATGAGCCCTATACATAACTGATAAAATACTATATTCTACCAATTCCTGGAATTTCAATAAGTTTAGCTGAAGAAACAAAGTGTTTGATGGGTGACTGAAATGTTTTCTGGTGATTACTCTTACAGCTCTCTTTTGTAAAATAAAAACAGGCTTTGTAATAGTTTTGCACGCTTTTCCCCAAACCTCAATACAATAGATTAAATGTGGAGCAATGATTGTGTTATACAACATATGCAGAGCTTTATCAATTAAAAAATCCCTGACTTTATACAGTACTGCAATTGATCTAGCTATTTTTTTTTAATGGAATTTACATGATGTTTCCACGTCAGTTTGTCATCAATGATAACACCCAGAAACTTCACTTCACTCACTTTACAGATCACAACATCTTCAATTTCAAATGGATCGTCATCAACAATTCTCTTTTTGTTACTGAATATCATGTAATTAGTTTTATCTAAATTCAAAGATAATTTGTTTAATTTAAACCAAGTTTGTATTTTTATAAATTCTGTTTTCATCATATCCAAAATCTGTTTTATGTCATTACCCGAACAGAAAAATGTGGTGTCATCGGCAAAAAGAACACATTTAAGTAGTCCTGACAATATATGTTCAGTGGTGGAGAAAGTACTCAAACAGTAAAGTAAAAGTACAAATAAACAGACAAAAATGTACTCTAGTAAAAGTAGAAGTACCATATTAATGTTTTTACTTAAGTAAAAATAAATAAGTACTTGCTTTTAAAAATACTTAAAGTATTAAAGTAAAAGTACTTGCTGAATGTATTACCTAATGCAATGGTCTACAGTATCAAGTGCGCCTACTGTATGTATATTTATTTTCTGTCATACATTAATAGTGTTGAGCCATTTTAAAGAACAATGCTGCAGATAATACATGTTTTTATTGTGTTTACTCTGACACAGTTCACATTTGGACTTGTGATTCTGTGCATCAGAATTTCAGGGATGACACGTAGAGTTAAATGTCATAAGCAAAATAAGAATAATAAGGAATGATTAAACCTTTGAAAGTTTCTATTTAACACAAAGTAAAACCGTGTCTTTTTAACTGCAGTAAACACATTTAAGTTAAAATATTCTGCCTGAAAAAAGGAGCCAAAGGAACAGGCTCTGATCATTTTAACTGCAATCTGTCTTCAACTTTAGTATACTGTCTAGTCAACCTTGTAATGGGTCAATATGAACAATATTTTAACTTCCTGACATCATTTTCGAAACGTAGACCCGAGTGTCGAGCCATTTGGAAACATGTCTTGTCTCCTAACATCCCATGAACTGACACATTTTAATATTGCAGCAAGAATTTATTGTTCAAGTTCAGAAGAAGTTGATTTTCAAAGTTTTTTGAGTCTAGTCTGGCTCTTTTGGGAGAGAGAATCTGTCCTGCTGTATTGAACAGTATTTCAATAGTCTTTCAATAATATTTCAATAGTCTTTCAATAATATTTCCATAATCTTTCAATAATCTTTCAATAAGGTCATGGGTGTTGTGTATCTTCTGGCTGACTCTCCGCGGTGGAATCCATTTTGGGTGTGTTAGTGGTGCTGTGGGTGCTCCCAGCTCAATGACGTTTATACATATACAGTACTTCACTGGTCCAGCTCTTCTTGAAGGCAGGTCTAACATTACCTGTCCACTTTGCAGTGATTCAATGAACCAACTCCTCTCTCGACATCAGTTACTTTCAAACTACATGTAATGACAAATCAAAAAGCTGCAACGTGAATGTAACTTCTAACTCAACACATTATAGAAATGTATATAGTGTAGTAGAAAGTACAGATACTTCATATAAAATGTAGTGGAGTAAAAGTACCCACGGTGCAGCACGGTGGCAGCACGGTGGCACAACTGGTAGAGCTGCTGCCTCTCAGCGAGAAGGTTGCCGGTTCAAATCCCGGTCCGGGGCCTTTCTGGGTGGAGTTTGCATGTTCTCCCCGTGCATGCGTGGGTTTCCTCCGGGTACTCCGGTTTCCTCCCACAGACCAAAAAACATGCTTGTTAGGCTGATTGGTGACTCTAAATTGACCCTAGGTGTGAGTGTGAGAGTGGATGGTTGTTTGGTGTGAGTGAGACAGGTCCCTCTTGTAAATGAGTCCCCGTGACTCAACGAGGCTAGCCTGTATAAATAAAGGTTGAATGAAAAAACCCACATTTAATTCTACTTAAATAAAGTACAGCTACATGAAAAATGTATTTGTACTTAGTTACATCCCACCACTGTATATGTTACATGTAAAATGTACATACCCCTGAAGTTATTTTAAGGTTTATTCTTTGTGTTTATAGTTCTCACGGTGGTGAAAGTTGTCTGGCAATGAGAATAAAGATGACATTGTTCAACTAAATAAAGACATCATCAGTTATAAAGAGCGAGCTCGTCCGTCAGGAGTTGCAAGAGGGAGCAACACAGAGTCCAGAGTGACGAGACCACGCTAGAATGAACTCCAGTAAGTGGGAAAATATGGAAAAATATATAATAAAGAAAGGGAGAAAGAGCGCACACTTAAAGAATGGATCCGACCTCAGATGCAGTGGCGGAGCTAGACTTTTATTGCTGAGGGGGGGCCAAGGCTATCTGTAAGGGGCCCACTGACTATGACAATACCGTAAGAGTACTTTCATTCACATACTATATATAAATAAAGACTGATGAAATGAGATTTGCACATGTAATTTGCAGTTTATTATTAATGCATGCCACACAAAGCACAAGTGGACATTAACTTCTAAATGACACCATTGTGACAAGACAATACTTACAATGAGAATTCAGTGTCACACAGTTTACAATATCTATTAAAAAAAGGTTACATGTTATGAAAACTGTTATTTGATAGAAGCTATATGTGCATTTTATTTTCAAATCTACAACTGAAGCTGCAAACTCTGAAATGCTCTGTGTCACTGCGTGAGATTTTGTTGATTTTCATTTCAAATTGATAAGTTTTTTTTAGAATGATGTAAAGAATTTCTCTACATCCAGACACTTATTTACAAAATTCTGTATACCTAAGATCCATACATCATTCTTCTGATGACTTAACATTTATGCAGTTGTTGGGCAATCTAAAATAATTAGTCAGTGTGCAATTTGTCCCTTTCTTGTTTGACAAATTAATTGTTAATTTGTAAGATGATACTGTAACTGTTGACAGTTGGAAAAAAGTTTGGGGGACTACGGTAAATATTTTTAAGTTTAAAAATCAAGTCTTTTTCTAAACAGCTTTAGTGTTTGACTTTGTCCACACTCATATATTTTAAAGACTTAAATATCTGCTAAATGTACCTTTTATGTCTTGCTAGGCAAAAAATGTAAACATAGCATTTAACTATTTACACCTGAAAGAAAATACCCATTGTTTAGAAATAAGAAAAAGAGAGAGACAGATGTCTGCAGGTTCAGCCTCCAGCCAGCAGGAGGCAGCAGAGAGCCGCCATGTTTATTTACTCACCGCCAGCAAAGCAGCTGAAGTTCTCCAAGTTTATCTTTCAGAGCAGAAGCAGCTGCAGGTCGGGTGAGTCTCTTAACATGAACAGTTGTTTCTGTTCTTTTGGGTTCAGCTGCAGCTCTGCAGACATTCACACACCACTGCTGAAGGAACCGCTTTCCAAACCACATCACAACTTTAACCACTTTACCGAGACCCGTGTGTGTGCGCGTGTTAGCAAAATATCTTATGAATCACTGGACGGGATTTAATGTAACTCAGACATTGGATGCACATCTGACTGGACTCAACCTGGTTCAAGGTGCAAGATGCTGCAGCCAGGTGTCAGCCCGTTTACACTGTGATGATCCAGTTCTGTTGAGTAGTTTATTTTTAGTTTTATTAGTAGATGTTGTGGCAGTAGCTGAGCAAAGTCTCCCAACACATGCTTTGAGATCAACACATTGTTGTCATTACATGTTGGGAGTCCAGCCTGTCTTTCTGTTAGCAAAATATCTCACAAAGCTCTGGATTTGTCACTTTTTGTATTTTTGGGCCCTGATACTATTCTGTATATTATATTACCACACAAAGTTTTAGATCCACGTCTGTAAAACTGCTTGTAATGAGTGTTGTGGTTTCTGAAGTCAGCTGCTGTGATTGCTGTCCTGATCATTAGTTGTGACAGCGCACCCAGTGATTACTGTCTGAAACATTCATTAAAATCCTTCCAGAGTGTCGTCAGATATTTTGCTAACAGACCAGAGTTACACACATTTCTTACTCGGTCTTTTGGTTCTCAGAAAATGTGTGGGGAATGACTCGATTGCTGGAGACGTAAAGAAATCTGCTCACGCTGACAGAGTTGTGATGAAAATGACATCCTGACTGTTCTATCTATTGCTACAAAGATGAAATGTAATCAAACCAAAATCTGATAAAATTCAAAAGAATATTTGAAAAATAACTTTTTAAAATTTACAAGGTGGTTAACCTTAAGTAAAAAGTACTGGTAAATGAACAGAAGTATTTTAAATTTGCTGAATATATTATTATATTATATCTATATTAGCTGAATTAAAACTATTTTTGTGTTAGTTAAGGTTGCCTAACCGTGGCAGCCATCTTTTTACAGTTTGATCTAATTCACTCTGTGCTTGTATGTGTCTCTCTCTGCAGGATGGATCTAAGCAGCCGGCTGCTGCTGTGGCAGCAGCTGTTCTCCAGCTGTGGACTGGTCACCCTTCATCAGAGCCTTCAGCAGCTCTGGATGCTGCTGCTGCTCTGTCTCCTCTGCAGGTTCACATTCACACCGTGGCAGCCATCTTTTTACAGTTTGATCTAATTCACTCTGTGCTTGTATGTGTCTCTCTCTGCAGGATGGATCTAAGCAGCCGGCTGCTGCTGTGGCAGCAGCTGTTCTCCAGCTGTGGACTGGTCACCCTTCATCAGAGCCTTCAGCAGCTCTGGATGCTGCTGCTGCTCTGTCTCCTCTGCAGGTTCACATTCACACTTGGTGAGGAACATACTGATGAGTCTATACTTTGATGAGATATCTGAATTGCTGGTTTGAACTAATTGTTATTTTCTGTTTGCTGTCCCCAGGACTTGGGTTTACTGCAAAACACGTGGTGTCGGTGCTGGTTGGGGTCTGTGGACTCTTTCTGTTCTTCGAGCTGCACATGCTGTGGATTCTTCTGCTCAGTGTTTTGTGTTACTCCGTCCTCCTGCTCAGCAGGAACTCCAGCAGCAAAGGTCTCTTTGTGTCAGCCGTTGTCCTCGCCTTTCTCCTCGTTGGGTAAGAGTAATGGTGATGTCTGGCAGAAAAACACTTACCACATTACCCAGTGAGTTGGGATGTTGCTGAAGGGTCTGTTCAGCAGTGAGGAGCCTTCAAGGGCTCCAACGCCTAATGAGAAGGCGTAAGAGTTCAGCACATATGAAATGTTTTTCAGGGGAACCCCTTCAAAGGTCACTACATGTGGCTGCGGTCCAAAGTTTTTCTGCACTAACAACAGTTATAATAAATAACAACAGTTATAATAAATAACAACAGTTATAATAAATAACAACAGTTATAATAAATGGCAGAGAGCAGAGTGTTTTTGTGCTGCTCACTCTTTTTCATCATGTAGGAGTGAAACTGATGAAATCCAGGGTCCAAAGAGACGTTGGTGTATTCACCAGTTTGGATGTAAAGGCCGAGATACAGTGAAGCAGACTCCGTATACGCGCGTATACGGAGCGGCTGCTTTACTTCAGCTCACGTTCTCCTTGTTGTAATATGAGCTGCTGCACACGAAGGGGACTCAACTGAGCTCGCTGATTGGTCACTTGCTGACACGCCTACTGAATTGATTGACAGCGCTCAGTCAGCTGAATGTGAAACCTAGTTGAAAGTGAAACCTTTAACATGAGCAGCTCGCTGGACTTCTGCGGTGTTCTGATGCGGTGTTTCTACTATATATGTTATAAAAAGTTCTCTCAGAAATAAAAATAATAACAGGGAGCGCTTTTCCTGCAGCACACAGCCCACCAGGGAATATTAAAACATCGCGCACCCAGGTAGGACCTGAATTCATTCATTTCAATCATCGAGTGAACGGAGGAAGAAGCGGTTACTTGACTTTAGGCAAAAAAACAAAAGAAAAGGCCCGATCAGCGATAAAGAAGGGGAATTTATTTCATTTGTGTAACATACAAAACAGTCCGGCGCCGGGAAGTTTATGGTCAGACACCGCGTATCGCGCACGCGGATCGCGTATGCGTAGTAAAAAAATACTTTTGCGCGTACATGCCCTGAGGGGCTACGCGGGGCTACGCTTTTGCCTTGGCGTACGTACGCTGCATATAGGCGTACCGTGAGGACGCGCGAGTGTATCTCGGCCTTAACTGTCATGCAGACGCAGCATGTGCAATGAATACAGCTGTCAGGGTTGCCAGATAAATTTAAAATGTCTTATTTACCCCCTCCTTTTCTGTGCACATGTTCAACAAAAACAACACACAAACCTCATCTTAGAATATCTTTATTCAGCACATGTGACCGTTTAGGTCAAAATACTGTACTAAAATTTTAAAGCCACGGTACTATAGTTCATAATTTTTTATCTGGCAACCAGACTGACATAGAAAATACAGCATTTTCGTGTAAACCCACTAATTTTTTATTTTTTATTTTATTACCCCCTTCTTCTTCTTTCGGCTTTTCCTTCTTCAGGGGTCGCCACAGCGAGTCATCCTCCTCCACCTCACTCTGTCCTCTGCATCCTCTGTCCTCACTCCAACTACCTCCATGTCCTCTCTAACTGCATCCATATACTCCTCTGTATCTCCTCTTTGTCTTTTTCCTGGCAGCTGCATTTCTAACATCCTTCTACCAATATACCCACTGTCCCTCCTCTGGACATGTCCAAACCATCTCAGGCTGGTCTCTCTAACTGTTCTACTAGCGTCCCTCTCATTCACACACATGTACTCTGTCTTACTATGACTGACTTACCTTCCTCTTCTTTCAAGTGCATACCTCCAGCTCTCCCAGTTCTCTTCCACATGTTCCCTGTTCTCACCACAGATCACAATGTCATCTGCAAACATTATAGTCCATGGGGATTCCTGCCTGACCTCATCTGTTAGTCGGTCCATAACCAGAGCAAAGAAGAAGGGGCTCAGAGCCGATCCTTGATGCAATCCCACCTCCACCTTGAAGCTATCTGTCACTCCTACAGCACATCTCACCACTGTCCTGCTGTCCTCTTACATGTCCTGTACCAGTCTAACATACTTTTCTGCCACTCCAGATTTCCTCATGCAATACCACACCTCTTCCCTCAGCATCCTGTCATATGCTTTTTCTAAATCCACAAAGACACAATGAAGTTCTTTCTGACCTCTATACTTCTCCATCAGCATCCTCAAAGCAAAGATGGCATCTGTGGTGCTCTTTCTCAGCATGAAACCATACTGTTGCTCACAGATAATCACGTCTCGTGTACCGGTAAGTCTTGCTTCCACAACTCTCTCACAGATCTTTATTGTGTGGCTCATAGCCTTAATTCCCATGTAGTTGCTACAACTCTGTACAATCAATCAATCAATCAATCACCTTTATTTAACCAGGTAGAGCCCGTTGAGATCGAGATCTCTTTTACAAGGGTGACCTGGTCAAGTGGTCAGCAGCACACGTCACATTGGCAAGGCATTTGCACTTATCAAAGGAAAATAAAGAAAACTACAATCACAGTAAACAGATGTTGACATTTCAAAACCAACAGGATATGACAGATTTCTATATACATTATATACAAAACAAGCAGACAGACCTCGGGGGTCTGTCAAGGTACATTACCCTTGTTCTTAAAAATTGGCACCAGAACACTTCTTCTCCATTCTTCAGGTGTTTTCTCACCATCAAATATGCCATTGAATATTTGAGTCAAAAACCTCACTGCCATCGCTCCAAGATATTTCCAAACCTCCACTGGTATGTCATCAGGTCCTACTGCCTTCCTCTTCTTCATTCTTTTCAGAGCTTTCCGGACTTCACCCTCACTAATCTTTCCCACTTCCTGGTCCACAGTTTCTATGACCTCCACTCTTCTTTCTCTTTCATTCTCTTCATTCATTAGCTCCTCAAAGTAATCCTTCCATCTTCCTGTCACACTCTCCTCACTTGTTAGAATATTACCATTCCTATCTTTAATAAGCCTAACATGCTGCACATCCTTTCCAGCCTGATCCCTCTGTCTTGCCAATCGATACAAGTTCTTCTCGCCCTCTTTAGTGTCCAATCTCCCATACAACTCATTGTACGCCCTCAGCTTTGCCTTAGCTACTTCCCTCTTTGCTCTATGTCCCATCTCTTTATATTCCTATCCTGTCTCCTCTCTTCAGTCCTCTCATTGTCATATTTCTTCTTGGCTAACCTCTTTCTTTGAACGATATCCTGCACTTCACTATTCCACCACCAGGTTTCCTTATCTATTTTCTGTCCAGATGACACAACAAGAACCTTCCTATCTTTCTCTCTAATTGCTGTTGTTGTAGTAGCCCAGTCATTTGGAAGCTCTTTCTTACCACCCAGAGCCTTTAACAGCTCGTCTCTGAATTTCTCACAACATTCTTCCTTCTTCAGTTTCCACCATCTGGTCTTCTTCTCTGATTTTACTCTTTTTCTCTTCTTCGCAACAACAGTCATTCTACACACAACCATCCGATGCTGTCTGGCCACGCTCTCCCCTGCCACAACCTTACAGTCTCCAATCTCCCTCAGGTTTCCTCTTCTACACAGAATGTAGTCGACCTGTGTACTCCTTCCTCCACTCTTATAGGTCACTCTATGTTCCTCCCTCTTTTGGAAATAGGTATTGACTATCCACAGTATTCCTACGCCCCATGACGCTTTGCGCGAAATGTGCACACGACTTCCGGTTGACCGGAAACACCGTTTGTTTACATGCGAGTAATACAGTTGAAGACAGTCCAAACTTTGTTGTTTTAGTTCATTAAAAATGTGGGAACACCACTCGTTTTGTTAAAAGAGGAGGGACAAATAAAAAGAAATTACAGATGTTACCTGATCGCGCAGACATAATTTAAAAATACATAAATAGCGAACGCGTTTGCTCCGGCCTCTCGGCTAAGGTTTATTAGCAGCTATCTCGGCTAAAAATACCGGTCGCGTCTGAGATCTATCGTTTTAAGACAGTAAATCTTCCAAAACTCTCATTAATAAACCCTCCCTGAATAAAAAGAAATTACAGATGTTACCTGATCGCGCAGACACAGCCATAGAGAAGGATGCAGGGACACTCTTTCTTTGTTTTGGGTCCGTGTTGAAAACACTGTTGTTTTAGCCAAAGATTTAGCTTGGTCCGGTTGTTGGTGCAGCCGCGAACAGCACAGCAGGTACCTGAACCCCGGTAGGACATTTCAGTAAACGTTCCGTTTAAACAAAAGCTGTGTTTGCTCCGATAAAATGAATGAAAATAACTTTCAAAAACACCCGCGATCCATACTCCGCCTATGGAATACAGGCACTTCCGGTGTCGGACAGGAAGTACAATGCACATTCGCTTCTACAGTGACACCCTCAGGAATATTGTGGATAGCCATTTCCATTCTCTTGGCAAAATCCACCACCATCTGTCCTTCCTGGTTTCTTTCCTTGACACCAAACCTACCCATCACTTCCTCATCCCCTCTGTTTCCTTCACCAACATGTCCATTCAGGTCTGCTCCAATCACCACTCTTTCCTCCCTGGGAATACTCTCTATCACTTCATCCAAATCTTTCCAAAATGTATCTTTCTCCTCCCCATCACATCCAACCTGTGGAGCATAACCACTGACTATGTTTAGCATCAGACCTTCTACTTCTACCTTCAGGCACATCACCCTATCTGACACTCTCTTCACCTCTACTACATTCTTTGCCAGCTCCTCCTTCAGGACCACCCCTACTCCATTTCTCTTTCTATCCACACCATGGTAAAACAGTTTGAACCCTGCTCCAATGCTGCAGGCCTTGCTGCCTTTCCACTTGGTCTCTTGGACACATAAAACTAGGGATGCACCGATACCGATACCAGTATCGGTCCAATACCATGTGCTAGTACTCGTACTTGTACTCATAAAAGGGTGCCGATACTACAGGACCCGATACCAGTTTCATTTCATTTCATTGACTATGTAAGAGTTCAAATGTAAAACATTTTATTTTTTTGTACAAGTTTGGACATACTTTACAGGTTACCAATAGTAATGTACTTTGTTCATTTATGTTTGAAGTGTCTAATGAAAATAAACAGTTTAAGTTAATTAGAATGATTTTTAAAAATATTAATTAGTACTTGTATCGGTACTTGGTATCGGCAAGTACTTTAATGTAAGTACTTGTACTTGTACTCGGTTTTCAAAAATCTGGTATCGGTGCATCCCTACATAAAACATCTACCTTTCTTCTCTGCATCATGTCAGCCAGCTCTCTACCTTTGCCTGTCATTGTACCCACATTTAGAGTTGCAACCCTCAGTCCTACATTCTTCACTTTCCTCTTCTCCCTCTGTCTCTTGACACGTTTCCCTCCTCATGGTCTTCGACTCCCAATAAACATTAAAATAACACTAACATTTCCAGAGGTTGTTCTTGTATAAACGGGGCCTTATAGTAGATAGATCACTTTGACTTGGTCATTGTAAAAGTAGCTTACATGCTGAAATTCAAGTGTGGGTACCCCTGATTTAAATTTTACATCTAATATTTATTTTCAATTTATGGTAGTTTTTTTTTTTTTATTGCCAATTTTTGTGAACCTGTGAACCTTTTTGAAGTTTGGGAATAGCTTTTTTAAAATTCTGTTCAGTGCCCTGAGATGATCTCTTTTGTGACTTGGCGCTATATAAATTCAGTCAAATTGAATTGAATTAATTCATGAAAATGTAGCTGTCATATTAGATTATTTTAAATTCTTGTCTCCAGGCAGAAACATGTTTGAAGGGTCTTTTTCTTGGGTTAGGACGTCACTGTCAGAACTGAATGCCTAGCTCTTATACAGTAGGCGTGGTTTGCCACTACTGTTCAGTGACACGCCCCACCCCCCAGCTACTGTTTAGGAATTATTATTCAGTTAATTTAGATGTTATAGTTATGACATTGTTATTATGTTGGTGTAGATTTTCCACGATCCACAAAAATTAGATACTTTATTTTGGGTGTTGCTGTAGCTGACTGGTTAAAGCAGTCGTCCTCCAGTGCAAGAGTTGGGGGTTAGATTCCACCAGCAGTCACATGCCGAAGTGTCCCTGGGCAAGACACTGAACCCCTCATTGCCTCCGATCTGTGTCCCATCGGTGTATGAATTTGATAAAGCTCTGATTATTCTCTGTATAGATAGTAGAGTTCTGTATGAATGTGTAAATGAGAACACAGATTGTGTTGTAAAGAGCTCTGAGTGTCTTGATCAGATACAAAGGCACTATATAAGTACAGTCCATTTACCATTTATATCATGATATGACGAGGCAGAAATAATGAACATTATTTTATAAAAATGGTGTTCAAGAAGAAAGAGGTAAGTTATGAAAATGTATTATTACAATGTGTTAGATAAATACAGGAAAGTTTTACAGTTCACCACAAGTCTGCTGCATTTTCCCTGGCGTCTTCGGCACCCGTAAGAACATACTCTAGCACTGGAACCTTAGTGAAAAAATATTATGTTGTCCCTGATGCTTTCTGTACTCTTTTATTTCAGAGAGTTGCATTTAATTGATGTAGTTACCTGGCATAAAATACGAGGTAAGTCTTGTTTTGTTGTAACCCGTTCTATTATTATTCTACCTTCAGCAGGAGTGAGGGTGGAGGAGTGGGGAGCAGTCTATTTAAGTGTGCTGGTTTATAATAATAATAATAATAATAATAATAGTAATAATAATCATATAAAACTTTGTCATTCAAAATTGTACAGTGCACCATGCAAAATTTGATTTTTTTTTCTCTCATTCATTTTTCCACAGCAGTGTAGGAGTAAATAATTCACATGAAGTTTATAGACTTTGGTGTTTTGGAAAGTCACCAAAGACTTGTATGTCAAGGGAATTTAGGTAAAGGTTATGGATGTTTATCCATCCAGGACTTGAGTTTAAAATGTTCCTGTTCACGACCTGAGTACTGTTCAGATTTCCAGACGGAGATGAGAACATTTGGATTTATGCCGGTGAAACCTTTGTGTCAGGCTCTCAGATGGTGGTGGCCATGAAGGCTATTTCCATGGCCTTTGACCTGGACAGAAGAACAATGGATCGCCTTCCGTCCTTACCTGAATTCCTGGGTTATGTTTTCTTTGTGGGTTCTGCTGTGTTTGGCCCATGGATCAGCTTTTCCACCTACAAGAGAGCAGTAGATGGCCCAAAGCTGGTGAGTGAGTGTCAGTACGAGCTTCATGCTGGCATTTTTTCTGTTGTGGTAGTGTTGAAAATGTGTTTTTCTTTCAGACCTGGTTGTGGCTGCGCAGTTCCATCTTCTGCCTCGTTAAAAGTCAAATGTGTCTGCTGGTGTCCTCCTGCATTGCTCCGTACCTCTTTCCTTTGTTCATCCCTCTGTATGGAAACTCTTATACCCAAAAGTAAGGACCACTTCTGTCTTAATCTCTGTTGGATCAGTGCTTCACTTGGTTAGCTAGGGTTTCAGATTAATCCTTGTTTTCATTGTTCTTCCATTGTGAATTCAGTAGAAGTAAAACTTTTATTGGAGTGTATGTTTTATGTCCCCTGTCACGAAGTGTAGAGAGGAAATTGGAAATACCCTCCATATGTTGTGAGCATAGCTTGAAAAATAAGTGAGGTACCAACTTCCATTTTAGTCTGTGGCTACATCGAGGCATAAGAAAGTTCACTATCAAAGCCGAAGATTAATTTATGGTGGTCGAGGCTACCTTTGGCCACTCCTTGACTCCACCATTGCACCTGGTGGTGGGTAAAATTGCTCCCTTCACTCTCCAGGATCTGTCACTCTGCTCTACCTCGAGCAAGCAAACAAAACTGACTCTGTTCTTCTCCACAGTGCATTTCCCACCCACATGAATATCTTGCACCAAAAACATGAAGGCTTACTTAGAATCCTTGTTCAATTCCAGTCAAGAAAAACACTCCTCGCCATCCATCCATCCATTATCTTTATCCGCTTTTTCCTTTTTGGGTCGCAGGGGTCACTGGTGCCCAAGTCCAGCTATCACTGTATGAGAGGTAGGGGACACTCTGGTCAGGTCTCCAGTCCATCACAGAGACACTGAGACAAATGAGACAAACAACCATTCACTCTCTCACTCACACCTAGGGACAAATTAGTTACCAATCAGCCTAACATGCATGTTTTTGGTCAGTGAGAGGAAACCGGAGTACCCAGAGAAAACCCACGCAAGTATGGAGAGAACATTTAAATTCCACCCAGAAATGCCCCCAGACTGGTATTTGAACCGGGGCAACTTGCTCACTGAGAGACAGCAGCTCTAACAAGTGCTGCCCAACACCCATCTTGAAAACTACAAATGTTCACTTTACAATACAACTTTATTTATAAAGCACTTTGTCAAATCCCTCAGCTACAGGGGACATTGCTGTACTGCTAGTTCTTAGTATTTCATTTTATGACATACTTCAGGCCGATAGATTCTTGTTGACCTAAAAAATGTTTTTTTTTTTTTTAGAGTTTCGAGTAGAGTTGACACAGATCAAGTTATAAAGTGGTTCTGTTTCAAACCTGTTCCTTAAAGTGGGTAAACAGCCCAGACATTTCTTTTCAGGCACATGATTCCAACAAACATACCGGTAGTTAAGCTGCAGGACTAACTATCTGGTGCAGATTAAACTCTAGTTTTGACTTGAAGCTTTGCTGATGGGAAGCAAATTGTCTTCAGGTACAGAACAGAAATCGAGGTGCTTTGTGTTTAATTAAAAACAATGTTAAATAGAAGACTTAATGCAATCTGCTGGCTTCCTTCCTTCCTTAGATAGATAACTTTACTAACTGGAATTTATAATGTATGTGTGTGTTTTTGTTCAGTGCCCCGAGACGACTTCTGTTGTGACTTGGCACTATATAAGTAAACTGAATTGAATTGAAGGAGTTGATCAGAAATAGTAAGATCGAGTGACTGTTGTGTTTCTCCTGTGCAGGTGGTTGAACGCCTACCAGAATGCTGCTTCGTTCCATTTCAGTAATTACTTTGTGGGTCATCTGAGTGAAGGTACCGGTATGTTGGCTGGAGCGGGTTTCACAGAAGAGAAAGACAACATCCGATGGTAAATATAACACAGACTAGCTGCACAGCTGTAAGATGGCCTGACCTGTTTGAAGGAGTATCACTCATCATCATTCTATCGGACTGATCGTTCAGGGACCTCAGTGTGGTGAAACCTCTGAGTGTGGAGATGCCCCGCTCCATGGTTCTGGTGGTCACATCCTGGAACATACCAATGTCTGTTTGGCTCAAAACCTGTGAGTCTTTTTAGCACAGTATGTTAATCACTGACAAACACCACTATTGGATGATGATCCGAGTGACAGAACCAACTCCTTTTGAAAGATAAGCTGTATTCACTTTGTTTCATTCAGCTGTATTCTGTGTTTAAACAGATGTGTTTAAAAATGCCATGAAGCTGGGAACATTTCCTGCGATCCTGATCACATACACAGCCAGTGCCATGCTGCACGTAAGTCCCACCTGCAGTCATTCTGTCCAGAACACACATCACATTATTACTAAACTTACTGACTCATATGATGTTTCCCCCATCAGAGTGGAGGGGGGTGGGCACAGGTCCAGTAGATGTTGCATATTTATGGAACTAAGTAAAACCATGTAGAATTAGGAATGGTAGACGAGTAGAGTTGGGTGTCATCCTCATAACAACAATACCAAATTTATGGAAAATATAACCATGGAGAGTTCAAGAGGAATGTAAATAATGAAGAGGAGGGGCCCAAGGACAGAATCTTGGGGAACACCAGTAGAGACAGGACAAGAACTGAAAGACTGAAGTTGAATGAACTGAGTGTGCCCAGAGAGACAAGATTTGAACAAGGCAAGGTGAGCGGGTTGTACCAGAACTGCATGTGGAAGTGAGTATTTAGGAGAATAGAGTGAGAGATGGTGTCAAAAGTTACACTCAGGGGAAGAAGATGAGGATGACAGAAGACCAGAGTCAGCAGCGAGAGGAAGATCATTTGTAATTTGAACAGTTTCTATAGTTTGAGAGATCCAGGTGTAGTTCCTATGGTCCAAGTGTAGTTTCTAGAAAACTTATGTCAGTAATTTATTGATCAGGTCCTAGATCTCAGTAAAACACTTTCAACTATGTGATGGATGACTGATTTTCTTCTGTTGGTCTTTTCCAGGGTCTGAGTTTTCATCTGGGAGCTGTCCTGATCTCCTTGGGACTCCTCACGTATGTGGAACATGGTATGAAAACACTGCTGACCTACTGTTGAATGCATGTTTCTTTACATACACCCCATACATGACATCTCTCACTAAGAAATGATGAGATTTGATGCACTGAATTGTTACAATATGAATGGAGGAGGTGAATTTTGATCTGCTTGGTCAGTACATTTGTCGCTGGGCAAGACACATAATTTGAATTTATGGTTTGCTTTTAATACCAGAAAGTATATATCGTTCAACGGGCCACATGGTGGCTCAGTTGATAGAGTTGTTTCCTTGGCGAGAAGGTCACCGGATCCAATTATCGATCAAATTGCATGATAGAAACCCAGTCGGGGTCTTTCTGGGTGGAGTTTGCATGTTCTCTCCATGCATGCGTGGGTTTTCTCCGGATACACCGGTTTCCTCCCACTGACCAAAAACATGCATGTTAGGCTGATTGGTAACTGCATTGTCCCTAGGTGTGAGTGAGAGAGTGAATGGTTGTTTGTCTCGTTTGACTCTTATGTGTGACCCTGTAAGGGACCAGACGGTGGTCTCATACACCTTTGTCTTTTTGAACTGTCCAGTGATGCATCAGTGAACAGACGTTTACTACACTTTATTCCATTAGTTGTAATCTAAGAACATATACAGTATAGTCACTCACAAAGAGACTATTGGCTTCTTTAAGTTTATTCTAATGTAATCAAAAGAATAACATTTTGTCATTTTCATGATATATGCTATTATGCTGTGTTATTCTTTAAAGGTTCAGTATGTAACATTTTTTATAAACATATTTCTTCACTCTGCCACATCTCCTGACAGACTGATGTTAGCCAGGTAATCTCTGAAAAAATATATATATATATTGTCCCCTTGCTTCTCCAGGTGGTAAATAAGAGTCAGAGAGTCAGAGTCAGAGAGTCTTTATTGTCATTTGCACCGCATGTGGTACATGAGATGAAAACGAGATTATGTACACGAGGTCCCAGTTACATCCAACAACAAATGAAAGAGAAAAACAGTAATAACATCTAGAACTAACTAAGAAAAACATCAACTAGTAATACACTAAGCCTAATATAGTGGGAATAAACAGCAGCACGAACATGAGTTTGTATGAGCAGATGGTCACAGATGAACACAGCAACAAGAAAACAGATCAGCATCAGCATGATGTGATATTTTGCAGTGTTTATTTTTTTATTTTTATTTATTCATGAGTCTAACAGCCTCAGGGTAGAAGCTGTTCCTCAGTCTAGTGGTTCTACACTTGATGCTCCTCAACCTCCGTCCTGAGGGGAGTGGGGCAAAGAGTGAGTGTGCTGGATGAGTGAGGTCTTTCATGATGCAGGTGGCTCTTTTCCTGCATCTAGAGGTGTAAATGTCTGTGATTGTGGGGAGACTGACTCCAACAGACTTCTGTGCAGCCTTCACCACTCTCTGCAGAGCTTTCCTCTCTTCAACTGTGCAGCCTCCATGCCACACGTTGATGCTGGAGCACAGGATGCTCTCCACTGCACACCTGTAGAACGAGGTGAGAACTGGGCTGCTCAGACCAGCTCGTCTCAGCCGTCTGAGGAAGTAGAGTCTCTGATGACCTTTCTTGATCAGGCTGGTGGTGTTGTTGCTCCAGCTGAGGTTATCATTCATGTGTACACCCAAGTATTTGTAGCTGGAGACCACTTCCACTGCAGACCCACCTATTTTCAGTGGGGCGTGGGTGTGTTTGTTCCTTCTGAAGTCCACAATCATCTCCTTTGTCTTCTTCACATTCATGTGAAGATTATTCTCTTTGCACCAGCTCTCCAGGTGTTCCACCTCCTGTCTGTAGCTGGACTCATCATTGTTTGTGATGCATCCCACCACCGCTGTATCATCTGCAAACTTAACAATATGACAGCCTGGAAGTGTGGC
>JBBPBX010005690.1:36916-65002 GCA_038048925.1 Garcialebias charrua | reverse complement strand
TATGGTAGGAACAAGCGGAAGATAATGGATGGATGGAAATTTAAATAATTTGTAAAGTACAAAAATAAAAAGAATCTAATGTTGAGCACTTGTCTCCAAACGAGCTGAATGTTTTAAACATGTTTATTTAAAATAGCAAAGTATGCACAAGTGATTTGATAAAAAAAAGAGGAAAATAATTGTGAGTCAACGTTCACACAAGAAACATTTCTTGTGATTCAATCCACTCATAGATTGATAGTCAGATGTAATCCAGTCAACACAACAGAACTGTTGCGCTCCAAGAACAGTGTGTGCAGATAGTGGTGCAACAGAAAGACCTGCCTCTGACTCATGTTATATACACAGAAAGGTAATAAACACATACTATCCTTGCTGAACCTGATGAAGCAGCTGAACAGAATTTCTGAACCACCTTTCATCGTGGCCATCCCCTCCTCTTTGTACACACCGTTCAATAATTATTCAAACCAACCATAATCTATTTTAAGTCCTCTGTATTGGGGATGAAACGTTTCTCACTTAAAAAAAACTAGTCCAGATGACATGATTTAACTTTTGTTGTTGTATGATTGAGCTTACAGCCCTTATTCTAACCATATGAGATTATTTCAGTCCCAAACTTGTCAGCATCAATTCGGTCTTCAGGTAATTTTAGTTTTTTGCCTCCAAGTTTTTACGTCAGATTGGCAATAAGGATTAGTCCATCTTCCCTCAAATTGATTGTAAAACATTTTAGTTACAAAAAAGGTGCCCATGCAATTAGAAATTAAGTGAGAGTAATTAAAAATGTAGCCGTTCACAACTACTGAAGTGGTTTGCACTGATTATTGAAGGCATAAGAACTACTGAAAAAAGAGATGAAATGGACACATTACCACACAATTCATACTCATCCACCCACAGACTCATGTTCGTGCTGCTGTTGTTCAGTGTATTGTTTTGCACATTAGTGAATGGCATCTTAGATCGTTTGGCGTTCGTTAGCGTTTATCTTAGTTAATATCTTAGATCCTTATTTAGTGTTGTTTTACACTTATTTTTTTGTTGTTGCTATCTTTGGATGTAACTGGGACCCTGTGTACATAATTTTGTTCCACCGCATGTACCACATGTGATGCGAAGAAGGACAATAAAGAACCTTGAACTTGACAAAACGAGAAATAAAGATGCCAAATGGGAAAGAAATCAAGCAATTGCTAAACAACCTAACAATTGTTCGTCATAAATAAACCACACAGAGGCACATAACTGAATAAATGATTAATAAAATCATGTAGTTGATATGTATGTATATGTAGTTTGTGTATTACAGTTAGAAAAATTAAGTAGAACTATTCATTTTCTGATGTAGTTTGTGTATTACAGTTAGAATGATGTAGTTTGTGTATTACAGTTAGAAAAATTAAGTAGAATTATTCATTTTGTGATGTAGTTTGTGTATGGGGGCGGCCGTGGTGTAGTGGTAATGGCAGTCGACCCCTGATCGGAAGGTTGGAGGTTCGAATCCCGCATCCGCCCACCATGTGTCGTTGTGTCCCTGGGCAAGACACTTAACCCCGAGTTGCTCCCGGTAGGTCTGGATGGCGCCTTGCAAGGCAGGCTACCACTACCGGTGTATGAATGTCTGAATGAATGGGTGGATGGCTGGTATTGTAAAGCGCTTTGGGGCTCCTCACAGGGGGCTGGAAAGCGCTATATAAATAAGCTCCATTTACCATATTACAGTTAGATAAATTAAGTAGAATTATTCATTTTGTGATGTAGTTTGTGTATTACAGTTAGTAAAATTAAGTAGAACTATTCATTTTGTGATGTAGTTTGTATATTACAGTTAGAAAAATTAAGTAGAATTATTCATTTTGTGATGTAGTTTGAAGGTTATCATTGGTTGAACAAACTGTGAAATAAGGGGCAGATATAATAAGATTTCATCTTCTTTCTGCTCCCTTCATTTTATCCTACTTGTATTCTTGTATCTGATGAAACTGTCTTGTATTGTTCTTTTAAAATGAATGAATAAACATCAAATAAAATAAAATAAAATGACTAATGTGACATACCATACCATACCAGATAACCATAAAGACCAAAGTTTAAAATATGTAAATAAAACCTGATTAACAAAATATGCACAACTTCACATTGAATGGTACTATGAGATAAAACAAATTATTCAAGACACAAAATGATTTTAAAAAAATGGTACATGAAGAAACACTACAGAGCCCTTTGTTGTTCTTTTTTGTCGTAGCCATTTTATCCCCTTCAGTGTCTTGACAAAAGTGTGGGATTTTCAACACTCATTCACGTCATTGTCAAATCGCAAAGTTCTCTATAACCCTTGCGATTTTATAGATTTGTTTTATTTTTGATATATAATACATTGTAATAAAATATGTAGACACTGTATGTTATTAAAAGAAATTACGTGCTAATTATTAACCACATTATTTTTTTAGCCAAGAGATTTGTGTTTTCCGATATTAAAGAAGGTAGCAGAATGAGGCTCCTCCTCTTCCGGTAGTCCGAGCGGGGAAGTTCAACTGTTTTGTCTTGGGGAAGTTACCAAATACAGTATTCAAACTTTAAAAAAAAAACTTAAATTACGTTTTCGTTGGTTTTAAAGTGGTAAGTTTGTTTTTCAATATTTTCCTAAATTATATCAGAATCCTTGCCTGGTTTAAGTAACATTAGGAGAGAGTAAAGTCAGTTTTATCTTCGAATATGTGCAGAACATGTCACCTCCTCTGAAAAGCCCTTTTTTGGTTTAATTTAGCCTTAAGTATCTATATTATTGTGACTCCATTGATTTTCAAGGTTTGAAACGTGTCATATTTTACGTGGTCTGTGTGTTTAGGACTACAGGAGTCATGGGCAGCAGCGAGGAGAGGAGCACCCCTGCACCATCCAGGTGTTTTGGACAGGTAAGTGAATTACAGACAAAACAAACCCATGCAGGTAAACATAATTATTATCTGCTAAGTTAGGTTCTAGCTCCTAACGTTATGGAGGACGTTCTTTGTTTTATTCAGAGAGAGAAGTGCATCAGTTTGGTTGTTTGTGTTTGCATGCAAAAGAAAATAAATTGATGTGCAGAGATGATTCACTGAACTCATTTATATTTTTTTAAACTTACTTCATTTTAAAGTAAAATAAAGCAGTCTGTGACAAACAAAATGTAAGAGCCATATGAGTGAAATACAGTAAGCAATAGATGAAGTGACAGGTGAGCACGCAGCTTTGACACTTGGGTGGTGGGTGTGTCGATGTGTGCTTGACTGTCACCAGGTATAAATGGCGTGCTTATCGGCGTTCTGGCTTTGTATGGATGCACCCGGGTTCTCCATATTTTCTGTTGACCGTGTTATGGGATGTCGTAGCGAGTTATGCCAAGCATTGATCAATTGTTTGGACCTGGTCAGTCTGTGTCTCAGTCTGTGTAGTGTTTAAAGCATGCAAATTTGAAACAGAATAAACTGATCATTGCATAAAAAAGTGACCTGGAGTGACGTTGGTTTGGAAACGCGCGTCGGACCGAGATTCCCCGAGTTTAACCCAGTGCGGCCGTCAACACCAGAAGTTTGCTGCATAATTATAAAATATGTCTTCAGCATTTCTTCAAGAGCCTTTTCATGATGTCACTGAAATAGTTTACCTAATTTTCCAAGTCATTCTTCTAGACATTTAAATAAAAGAATACATGCAGTCTGACTGGTGTTGCATTCAGATGAAACATGTTTGGTCTGCTGATGGTGTTTGTTTTGCATCTTTTGTTGTTGTTGCTGATTGTGTTTAACCGAGTGTGGACTTTGTCCAGTGCACCTACACTGCTGAGGAGTACCAGGCAGTGCAACAAGCCCTGCAGCAGAGGCTGGGACCGGAGTACATCAGTACCAGAATGGCTGGAGGAGGGCAAAAAGCAAGTCTTTGTTCGTCTTTCCCGTTTGTGACGAGCGTTCGACCCCACCCAGAGCTTCACTCTGCAGGCAAAATGCATCAAGCTAACCCAGCTGTTCTTTCAACAGGTGTGTTACATTGAAGGTCACCGTGTCATCAGCCTGGCCAATGAGATGTTTGGATATAATGGATGGTCGCACTCCATTTCCCAGCAGAACGTTGGTACGGCTTATCATAAACTGGTGCATAACATATGAAATATCAAAAATTATTCTTTAATCTGACTGCTTTATCTTCTCATTTTATTGTTTTTTTTTATACTAAAAACAATGTAATTTGTGCAAAGATTATAATTAAGGCCCAAAATGAATTGAGTTAAGAAGGTTTGTTAATTACAAAATACATTTAAAGTGGATCCAGCTTTAACGCCACTAAGTCAGATTCATTCTTGATATTTTCAGACTTTGTAGACCTCATCAATGGAAAGTTTTATGTCGGAGTCAGCGCCTTCATTAAAGTGCAGCTGAAGGTTAGTGAAACACTAGTTCTTTCTCTAAATTAATTTATGGTCACGTTAAGGTTAATTGTAAGTATTTTTTCATTTCTTTTGGTCATGTTTTTCACGTGAATTAGTGAAAGAAGTCTTTTTCCTCCAGGACGGCTCATTTCATGAGGATGTGGGCTATGGGGTCAGCGAGGGGCTGAGGTCTAAAGCTCTGTCTCTGGAAAAGGCCAGAAAGGAAGCGGTCACAGACGGCCTGAAGAGGGCACTGAAGTAAGGACGTTTACAGGTTTCTATTTGTTTACTTTGCTTAGTTTTGTGCAGGAAATCTAATGTTTTAAATGGTTTTGTCATGTTGAGATGTTTCGGTAATGTCCTTGGAAACTGCATACTGGATAAACAGTACCTTTTTGCCATCAACAAGATCCCTAAACAGGTCAGAAACAACTTATTGGTTAGAGATTTATACAGATGTCATGAATTAAACCCACTAACCAATCCTTGCCTTGTCTACACAAAGGCTCCACCTGCTCTGGATCCAGGACAGACTAAACGTTCTGAGGGACAGCCATCGGTGGAGAAGGCCCGGTTTTGCAGTCTGGTTCGAGATGAAAATCCTGTTTCTACAGCCCAACCTGCCATGGCGTCGCTGGAGCCCCAAGCGTTCAACCATTCAGAGGTCCACACTCCCAGCACTGCTGGTTCTGCTTCCAGCAGGAAGAATGAGAACGTCAGCTCAAAGTAAATGCACTCAAATGCCTCTCAGGTGGCATCGTGTCGTCACGCCTCTCATCGCCACTTTCCTCCTCCAAGATCTTCCGCAGACTCTGTGGATGATGGCGCGTCTGAGGCAGAAATGGACCCCAAGCAGCTGAGAAAACTGCGCCAGCAGCAGCTTCAGCAGAAGTTCAGGAGCGAGATGGAGGCCAAGAAGCTGCAGCAGAGGCAGGACCAGGTCAAGTCTGAGGAGGCCGAGGTCGCACCTAGGTCCAGCGGATCCGGTAGAACTTTTTCTGTTCTTCTTCAAATTTACGCCCGTGTTACAAGCCTGCTAATATTTTAATAATTTACCTAAACTTTACGAGTGATATGGTGTTTAATGGAAAACAATACATTAGAATGACATAAAAGTGTTATGTTTACAGGTCAGTTTGGTTTGATCACAACCGCACTAGGCAGATATTCTTTGTTCACACTATTTTAAATAAATAAGGCCCTATTTGCCACTCAGCTAACTACCGGTACATGTATTTTATATAGAATACAAATTTATATATTTGTTTTTAAATAAAATCACAAAGTGCTTCAAAACAAAATGTAAAAAAATGAATAGAAATTATTACAATGAAAAAGAGTAGATAAAAATAAAATCACTAATGTCAAAAAGATCTTTAATTGGATCTTTAATAATCGTTAACTCTGTTCCTGTGTCAAATAAGCACTAGATCCTGAACTGTTTCAACAAACATTTTGTTGCTTCTAGTTCATTATTTGACACAGTTACTAATGAAAATCAACCACTTCATCTAATAATCAAACTTCTACAAATCAAAACCCTTCTACAAGTCAATCCTCAGTTAATCACACCTTCTCTTTTTCTCCGTTCTCAGTCAGTGAGGTAAATAAACTGTTAAAAGATCTTGATCCTAAAAAATCTGCAGGTCCAGATGAACTTCCACCTTATTTCTTAAGGATGGCTGCTCATATCATCACAGTCCCTGTGTCCCACATCTTTAATCTGTCCATAAGCCAAAACTCCATTCCAGATGCTTGGAAAACAGCCTTTGTTCTTCATTTGCTGAAGGGAGGTCACCCCACCTCACTAAACAATTATCAACCAATCTCTAAACTCTGCATTTGAGCCAAGGTTCTTGAAAAACTGATAAATTCTCAAATCAAAAATTATCTGGACTCTTAACATCTTACCTCTCCATCAATCTGGTTTCAGGAAACAACACAGCACAACGACTGATTCACTGAAGGTTCTTAAAGGTCCACTGACATCATCTTACAAATTTGCATGAAATGATAGAAGATATATATATTTTATCATTCAACTATGTTCGTTTTGGCAAACAAAATGATAAAATAATGAAAATTCCTTCCAAACTGAGTCTGAAATTAAAATCCGCTTTCCTCTCTGAAAAATCCGACTACAAGCGAATGCAACATTTGTGACGTAGGAAGCAGGACAACGTCTTCGTTGTCTTCGTCGTCTTCGTCTGCCATTAACGCATAACGCATTCTCTGCCAGATCGCCCTTTTTTTTTGTAAGACTTAAAAAATGCCGGTTCAGTGTGTTGCCTTTGGGTGTTCTAATAACAGTTGAACCCGGGGGCCTCCACCTCCGGGTTCAACTGTCCCCCACTTACAATGCTGTTATTGCTAGTATCACTCAGCCCTCTGTGAATAGCAAACAACCATCAGGGTGCTAACGATCCATCGTTAGGCTGATGGTCCTCCTTGATCATGTGAGCAGCTGGTTTCGGCTGTCATCAGCCAACTGGTTAATCCACTGTGGGAGGGTGCTATTTATAAGACTGAGCTGAATACAGCTTCTCAGACTGAGGAAGTCTTTCAGACGAAACGTTTCTACAGTTTTTTTGCTTTGTTTTGTTTTTTGAATGTCCAGAGGACCAAACTTAGCTTTTTTGGATTTTTCTACCTGGATTATTGAGCATGCATCAGGGTATATCTTCTATCATTTCATGCAAATTTGTAAGATGATGTCAGTGGACCTTTAATGATGTTGTTGAATGGATGCTAAAGATTATTGTGCTGCACTTTTCTTAGACCTGTCTAAAGCTTTTGACACTGTGGATCATAACATCTTGTGTCATAAGTTCTCAGAAATCGGTTTCTCAGATCACACCATTGGTTGGTTTTCTAACTACCGTATTTTCCAGAATATAGGTCGCAGCTTTTTATCATTTTTGCATGCCCTGCGACCTATATTCAGGTGCGACCTATTTATGGCTTTTTATAAAATAAGCTGATTTGTAATCATTTATTAACAAAAATTAAACTGAGACACACTCTTACAATAATGTCAGCTAACAAATATATTTTTAGGTGTTTATCCTGCTAAAATTATTCATTTATTAAAGAAAAGTTCAGCTCAGACACATATTTGCTATAATTTTTATCAAACAAATAATTGTTTTTAAGTGTTAATCTTCTTAAAAGCCTTGCTGTGCGCTCCTGTGGCAGACATTTGCAGCAGAGCTAAACACGGTCCACATTTTGACGTAGGTGCGACCTATATTCAGGTGCGACCTATATATGGATTTTTCCAATTCTTTGGCAATAATTGGACAATGCGACCTATATTCAGGTGCGACCTATATTCCAGAAAATACGGTATCTTTCAGATCGGAGGCAATGTGTTCAACATAATGGTACTTCTTCCAGTTATTTAACAGTCAACAATGGCGTACCACAAGGCTCAGTCTTAGGATCAACCCTCTTTACAATCTACATAGGTAATGTAGGTCATCCCTGATGCATCCTTACATTTCTATGCTGATGACAGTTGTTTACTGTCGAGCTAAAACAGTTGCTAAGGCTTTCCAGTCAGATTTGTTCCGTGTCAAACTTGTCCTAAATGCTGATAAAACCAAAGGGATGCTGTTTTCAAACAGGAAGTTGGTCCCGGCACTGCAGTTCTTCCTCTGATTTTATCCTCAAATGATGTCCCTATTGAGTTTGTTGATTCCTAAATATTTGGGTATCCTGGTTGATTTGCATCTCTCTTTTAAACTCCACGTGGAAAACCTAGTAAAGAAACTGAAAGCTAAACTGGGTTTCTTTTTCAGAAACAGATCCTGTTTAACTCTGAATGCTAGGAAACGCCTTGTATCTGTGACTTTCCTTCCCTCCATCGATTACGGTGACATTATCTACATGAATGCTCCTACAAGCACCCTGCAGATGTTGGATGTTGTCTATCATGGTGCACTAAGATTCATAACTGGTTGTGATTATCGTACCCACCACTGCACCCTGTATTCACTGGTTAACTGGACATCATTAACTTCACACAGACTCTTCCACTGGTACATTTTCATCTTTAAATCACTTCTTGGTCTGCTGCCCTCATACATCTCCTCCTACATGTCTTTACGTGAGTGCAGCTACAGCGTGCGCTCTCAGGACATGATTACCTGCAGTGTTCCATCAGTGAGGACTGAACTTGGAAAAAGGGCCTTCTCCTACTCTGCTCCTGCTTCATGGAATATCTTACAAAAAGATCTGAAGATCTCAACCTTGACCTCTAAATGGTTTTAAGAATCTGTTGGAATCCTGGCAAAAACCAATGCAGACATGTTCCTGTTTTTTATTTTCTACATCTACCTTATACAGTACAGTAATCTGTTTGTTTTGCTACTTTAGACATTTTTGTTTTAACTTGTAAAAATAAAATAAAACTGTATTTCTCTCTTATGTTTGTCTATTGTTCAAGGAAAATCTACTGTTGCTGTTGTCATCATTCTTTGTTTGTAGCCAGATCTCTTGTAAATGAGTCCTTGAGGCTCAATGGGATTAATCTGCCTAAATAAAGGTTGAATGAATTAAAGGAAGTCTGATTTAAAAAGCCTTTAGATGCTTTATAAAGAAGTCCGTGCAAAGTATTTTTTTTTTCAGTCAACAGATTTAAAAGAGCAAGTTTCATATCAGGTCTGAAAAACTGCTCATAGATTTTGGTTAGAGCAGAAGTTTGTGGCTTTATTTAATATAAAGTTGTTGCGTTCAATTTAAAAAGTCAATCATGAGCCTAAATAAATAATTTTCATATAAAATGTAAGAATTTGCACCTTCCAGTTTAGCTTCCATCTGTTTCTGCTCCTCAGGAGAAGATGGTGTCCCTGCCATCAGCACGTCTGAGAAGCAGAACTTCAGCTGCAGGAACACGATTCAAACAGGTGCTGAAACAACTCCACATGTGATCACAAGGCGTTTTACTCCTCTGACTTTTGTTTTCCTGCTTCTCTGCAGATGATCCTGAGCTCTGGGACTTTTCTCTGGATGGGATCGAGGATCTGGACGGCCCTGCGGGCGAACCTCCTCCTAAAGGGATCAGGCCCGGCACTCCTGGGAGCCACCAGATGCAGACGCGCAGGAAGACTCCTCAGAGAGCCTGCAGCAGACCTCCGGAGGCCCCGGTGAACCCCAGAGCGCACCACCAGAACCATCATCAGGGACACGGTGAGGCTTCAGTCTGGACGAGCGAGCCGCCGGCTGAGTTTAATCTAAAATGGATTTCTTCTCCAAACCTTCAGGTGGAGTCTACAGCCCACACAGACAAGGACAGACAATAAAAAAACGCCGGCTGGACTCTTGAGCTTTACACCTGTTCACTTTAAACCATAATTGTAAGTTTGTTTTTATTTATTTTGTATCTATGCACTAAAGGACAGCTGCAAACATTCAACCCCCCTTTTTTTGTACTTTGTTGCTTTTTTATTGATCAGAAATGTAACGTTCAACGGCAAAGCTCTTTAAACATGATGCGCCATAATAAAATCTTGCATTTGATGTTTTTTATTTGTTTTTACATTTTGTACAATGTGAAAAACACAGACAAAATCACAGGAAGTCAGGAGAGATCAGAAATGAGAGTAACTGTCAGTGGCCTCAAACTGTAATGTACGGAGACGGCTGAATATCTGAGAACGGTGTGAGAATCTCAACTTTTGCAGTTTTGTGCTGTACAGTGGCTAATTGTCAAATGGTTCTCATTTGTAAGATTAAACACCAGCGAAGCGAACATGCAGAAATTGTTGATAATCTGATGCTGAAGTTGCGCCTGTGACATTCAAAAGAAGCTGAACATCTTTTAATACTCACTAAAGCAAAAACATTCTGATATCAAAAACAAAGATGGCAACACCTCTTCAGCATGCAAATGTTTTCAATACTCCTCACTCCATGTAAGACGGTAAACATTGCATATTCTGCATTGCAGCAATTCACTTTTTTCTCTAGAGAAGATAATTCGATCTACAAGCAGACAAAAAGAGTCACAACGACAGCATGGCACTCTTTGAAGGTTGTGAGACAACAGCTGAGTCAGCAGGAGGACTTTTGAACCTTTGTACAGCTCACTCGCTACTCGAACACGTGCTTCTATGAAAGTGTTTAATAATAAATCCACAAAAACAGATGTCAGCAAAAAAAAAAATCCTTGTTCCCACGAGCCAAATATATATAAATACACAGCTGATTACACAACCAACACAAATGTAAATGTAGAGGGAAAAGAAACGTTTCCACGTTACTCCATGTGCTCTTTGTTCTGCAGTCCTGGCGTCAGGTTCAGTGTTAACGTGTTCTGAACTGGGTTTACTTCGCGCTCTGGTTTAGTTAAATGGTTAATTTGTGGCTGCCTGACTAGATGGGAGCTGGAACTTATTAGTGAGGATGCAAGGCACTAAAGTGTTCCTCGTGTTTGCAGAGTGCATGTGCATTTTGAGTGGGTCACCACAAGCGTACTTTAGTGACGGAGAACTATGAAAGCGTTTACTTCACTTCAGCATATATTTACAAAAGAATAGAAAATGGGTGCAGGGCAGTCATAGGACAGCTTAATAATTGTCAGGATTACTCCTGCGTTGTGAGAAGGATATTAACAACAACCCTGCAATTGCACTTTATATTTCTCCAACATGTTGTTTAACAACCTTAATAATAATTACAGTGAAACATCAAAATCTGATGGCTGAATACAGGTCCATATAGAACATCGTCTGCTGTATTAAATATATGCTTACAAAAACAGACCACAGATAAAGGAAACCCCACACACTTGTGATGTGAGAGGTCACAGTTAAATGTTAGTAAAATATTTTGTGTGACGTGACTGTGCACTTTCTGCACGAATCATAAAAGTGGGAAAACTCACCATTAAACTGAAATCCTCCTTAAATACTTTCCCGATAGTGGTAATAATAAAAATGTGTCTAGGATATGATAAGCAAACTCTACAGTTCATATCTCACAGCTGAGCCCAAAGAGAAGTGGTTTTATGTTTCCATTTGTATAATGGGGGGAGAAAAATAAAAAAAGACTAAATTCTTCACCCTGTCCACACTCAGTTTGGGAACTTCAGCAGCGTCATCTCGTCAGTTGCAAACAAATGGTGGTCAACACCAGGACAATGCTCTTACATGTGGCAGAGCCACTGGCTTATATGTAAATCTGTATGATAAAAAAAAAAAAAAAAAACTTAAATCACAATAACATCTTACTTTCACAGACAGAAATATGTTAAATACAGAATCATAAACCCAATGAAGAAATCTTATGTACAAAGCCAATGTCTAAATGTGTTTGGGAATTAAGGCCACAGTTACAAAGGGACAGTTTACTTCACAATTATTGCGTTTTTCTTAGTCGTCTCTGGGATCTATTCACTGCCAACCCTATGAATCCTTCTGCCTAACGTACCAAATCTTTTCTCCTAACGCTACACGACATTTGGACAAACTGCCCCTGCTCTCGTTCCACTTTCTGTACACTCAACATTCTCTCTCAGAGACAACTTTACTTTTCCTCTCAAGTCATTCAACCAGGTTAATGTTCAGCTGAATGTCTGTATGACGCCAACGCAACAGGCTTCAGGCCCAGCTTGGTTTAAAGTCCAGACATGTAAGGGTGTGAACTACAATCCCCTCCATAACTTCTCCCCTTCAAAAGGAATGACATAACAGCACCGTCTGCTATCAAAAGACACCTTTGGCTGCTTTTGGTCATGCCTTCGGTGCAATACATTACAGGGTACAAGCACCCGACCAGTCACAGCTCGTTTCCACAGCTAACGGCAGGAGAAGTGTGGGACGTTTGTGCTGCCAATGGATATATTGCACTCTTCTGCCAATTACCAGACAGACTTAATTCTACCTGAGAGGGCTCAAACCACACAGCTCAACTCTTTACCAGAAATAATACACAAATGATAGAAGTTGAAATAAAAAAAGCACAATACAAAGTCAACTAATCAGCAAAATGCAAAGAGAGGCTGTGGTTCTCAATTAATGACAGTCTGTCTTCTCTGCCCCGTATGGCTCTTCCTCTCAGCTAGAGGGCTTGGACTGGGCTACGTCGGCCTCGGGTTGGTTCCTCCATGGCTGGCTGACATCTGGTTAGTTGGTGCTGCTGCCACGTGGTAGCCCTGGTGCATTGAGACGGAGGCTGTTGTGGGCGGCTGGTACTGTTTTAGTGGCTGTGCTGGGTTATGCACGCTGACCTGGCACGTGCCTGTGGGTCCTGCCCACTGAGGAGCACTGTAGGAGGCAGAGGCATATCCAAAGCCCGGGGCAACTGGGCCGAGAGAGCCCTTACGTGGCCCCAGGGATGCTGCGGGATTGCCTGGGTTAGGCAGATGAGAGATGGTGGTGGATGTACTATTGGAGGGTGGCGGGGCTGAGCAGAGGTAGCCTGGAGCAGAAAATTTACGACCCATGTTGCCTGGAGGGATAATCTGTAAAATCATAAGTAAGCATTATCACAAAAATATTAAACACGGAAACAAAGTCGAGAGTTTTTTTTATGCGTACATCTTGTCCAATGGCTGCAGGTGCTCCAGTTTTAGGCCCCTTTTTGCACTGGGAGAGACTGATGGCATCTCTGGCCCAATTATCCACTAGTTGGTGCAGGTCGTCAGTAAAGGTGCCCTTGGACTTCAGAGTGTGAGCGGCAGGAGGAGCATGTCCAGTGCCCAGGGAGATAGAAGTAGAGACGTTCTGACAGGAGCCTGATCCATTTGTGGAGCTGGTTCCACCTAATCCTTGAAACACAAGATGGAAGTAGAAGATTTTTTTATTTAGGACTTAAGCTTTATTGATTTTCCATAAAGAATAATATAGCACACGCTAAACAGTAGTTAGTCCTTGTCAATTCTCTGGAACAAATGTCCAAAACTGTTATCAAAGATTACTTAACAAAGCAAATAAATAAATGTACAAGTACAAGAATATCTATTACGGAGTCAAACGTGTAAAACGGGTTTAACATACCGGTGGAGCAACTACTGAGGCTCGGCAAAGATGGAGAGGATGCGAGTTGTTCTGCGGATGTCCCACTTACTGCTGAGGGCAAACTGCGCTTTGGAGAGGACTCTGGTCCGTGACCTCCAGCTGAAGAACCAATTCAGGATCAAAATATATCAAAAACATAAAACACTTGAATGTTCTGGGGTCTATGAATGGCATGAAAAGTGAATTTATTAAAGGAGCCAAAACATTGAATTCACAATGCTAACCTGAGTGTGTGGGACTGGGCTGTCCACTACTGCGAGATTTGTGGCTCTTGCTTTTGAGCCTTCGTCTGCCTCCAGCCATCGCCACAGCAGGAGAGAAGACTGATGGAGGGGGGTGTTTTCCCATCCGTGAGTACAGGGCCTCTATCTCATCTTTCTGTCGAGCCTGCAAGGCTTGAATCTCCACCATATGTCTGCAAGAGGTACAAAACAAACAGTGTCAGGAGGGCGAGTCTTAACCTAAAGGAGAGTTTTTGTGAAACAACAAATCGGTGACGCACTTTTCTCTAAGATGACTTATTTCCTTTTTGAGGGCTTCGTCCTCAGTTTCAGAGTCATCGTCATTGTTGTCACTGCTGCAATGGGGGGGTGTATTTTGAGGGTCAGAGGTCGAGGATGAGGGACTATTTTGCAAACTATGGGATGGACTGGAGATTGGTGCAGGGGCAGGAGTCACTGCAGGGAATAAAATAAAATACCATTAGTATGTTAAAAAGATTAAATATCACACCTAAAGTATATGCATTCTTTCATTCCAACTAATTTAGTAGTAAAAATAGATTTAAGACCAAATTTTTAGCTAGATGACTAATTGCTCTCTTCAATACTTCATCCTGCCATGCCATCTTTGTAGTTGAATATATTTACAAAGGACTTTCTGTAACATATAAGGCAACATTATTTTTAATTATATAAAGAGAATAACTGAAAGAAAGGCTTTGCTGTAGTTCACCAGAGTTGGCTACTTTGAACTCGTTTTGAACTTGCTACACACCTGTGACTAAGAATCGTCCCACTTTAGAGGCAGCGGAAGGCTCAGATGGAGCGATGCTGGTCTTGGACACTTGGAAACGCCCGATACTTGTGGTCTGAACGGCAGAGAGAGAAGCGGCTCCATCGGTTTCGCTTGAATCTTTCGGTAAAGGTGAGGATCTGTGGAGTGTATTTTCTGGACTTGAGGGCGAAGAGGATGAGGTTGAAGAAAAGGAAGACGTAGAGGATGGTGTGAGGGATGAAGAAGAAACAACACAGGGTGGATTTGGAGCACTGCTGGGTTCTTCATCAGGTGGAACAGAAGTCTGCGCAACACAGAAAACCCACAAAGTTTTAGGAAGTTCAGCTGTTTGAGACCAGTTTAACAAGATTAATTGTGAGAAATGGCTACAACTCACTTTGTCACCTTCTTCAGCGAAACCTGCTGCTGGAAGCTGGACACCGTCCCCTAGTTGAATGGTTTCAGGACTTGGAGCTCTTCTCAGCTGGGCATCTGAACTTTCCTGAAGCTGTTGTGACTGGATTCACACACACAGAGAAAACCAGAACATTTATAGCCATGAAAAATCTAAACTATGAAAACCATCATCACCTCAATAAATCGAAGCAGTGAGTCAAGGTAAATTTGGTTTAGGACCCAAAAGGCTTAAGGTAAAATTTAAGGCCAAAAATATGAAGTTCAAGTTATTTATTCATCCTGTGAGTTCATATAAACGGGGCTAAAACAATTCATCAAAATATTTCAGTTCAAACATTAGAAATCAGAATGTTCATACTTTGTATGACATCAGTAGTCAGATTTTCCTTCACTAGCTGAGCTAATATGGGAAACTTTTCGTTTATTCACAGAAGAGACATAAAACAGAAACGTTGCTGTTAATTGAGTTTTAAAAAAAATTGGCAACATGGTTCAAGTTTTTAACTCAGTTCTTGTAGAGCTTACAGTGGTCCTGACTAGAAACAGAGGAACCACTGCTGTGAACTACCAACAAGAGCAGGAGTTTCTGAGTGAGGGCAGCCGAAGCCACAACTGGAGGATCTGAACCACATTTAGAAAAGAAAAATGTTTTCAAATTTTAGAAAGACTTGTGCTGGCAGAATAAACAAGTCACACTTTTTAAAAAAAATGTTGAAGGCTATGCAGTCAGTCAGTGTCATTTCCATATGTTTTGGCCTTAATTCAGACATTTTGGAAAGATAATTATTACATTAGGAAAAATTTTAATACAGACTATTTCCTCATTTTTAATCTGCAAAACAGGATCTCACCTGATGAGGTCCAGGAAACGGAGGTATAACTTCAGAGGATGGTGTAGCAGATGGATCAAAATCAGTTGGTAAAGTCTGAAAACAATTAAATGTGTATAAAATACCAAAACTACTCACCACAAATATACTGTATACCGGTACTGGATGTATCTGTAGGTGCTGCACTGTTCACATACCTGTGACCGGGCCTTGGAGGGAGGAGTCTGTGCATGTCCTGATGGTGTGGTTGTGGAGCCCACAACACCTTGTACTCCAGAACTGATAGGAAGATTCGATGGGGGCACCACAGTGGTTCCAGGAGGAGGGGAGCACGTTCCGGGGGGAGGAGAGGATGTGCCTGGGTTCTGACTGGTTTCCATGGACACTGAAGAGGTGCTCTGGTCTTTAAAGAGCGAGCGTAGCTTCATGTCCAAGGCTTGGATGTCATCTCTGCCAGCAGACTTAGACTGGACCTCAGCCCCCTCTGACTCTACTGGCTGCGACTGGATCTGGGTCTGACTGGGTAATGAAGTGGGAAGCTGGGGCTGAGAAGATGTACCAGCACCATTAAAAGCTTGTTGCTCTGAAGTTCCACTACTGCTGGATGTACCAGAAGAGACAGTGCTACTGTTTGACTGAGGTCCAGGTACTGAAGGAACAGTAGTCAGTGTTGATGGAGGGGAAACCGTGGAGGACGAAGAAGGGATGCTAGTAGATGGTGGAACCTGTGGGTGAGCCGTTTCATTTGAAGTCTGAGGTGGTGGACTAGAATCACTGATTTCAGTGTGGGACTGAGCTGAAACTGAAGAAGGTGAAACCCTTCCAGCTGGAATGGGAGGTGACGATGTTGCAGTAGATGTGACAGAAACGGGTTGAGAAGCAGTGCTAGTGGTGGAAACCACAGCTTCTGGGGGAGATGGGATACTGCTAGAATTTGGACAAACATCAGTGGACGGGACAGTGGATGGCTCTGGCTCAGTAGTAGCAGGATCGAGGGTGTTACTTCGGTCTACACGAGCCTGCCTGACTTTAATGAAAGCTTGCTGGAGAATTCCAGATGGAGCAGAGAGAGAAAGACCCAAAGAGGCTAAAAAAAAATAAAAAGTTGATGGTTTTACTCAAATATGTATAAAACATTGTAATCTTAACACAAATTTGAAATGAACTGCTCCCTTACTAGACACAGGTTCATCACCAATGGACGAGTTTGCAGAGGGGGCTCCAAAGAACAGTTCTCTAAGACGAGACTCTGGGACTGGGCTGACTATGAACCTGCGTCCTGCTGAATGAACCACCTGAGTGGTAGTACTGGGGGAAATGCCTGAAGAAATAAACAGATTAGATAATAAACAGATTAGATGTTTATTGAAAACAAGTTTTAAAAAATTATAATTGAACACTGTTTAAATTTTAATTGGCTTTAGTTTGTTCACCTGGCACCATGGGAACAGTCAGCTCAGGCTGTCGTTGGTCATTAATCTGCAAAGACAAAAATGTAGACAAAAGCCTCTTCTGTTTCAGTAGGTAAGGATTAAAACTTGCTGTATTTCATGAATAACGTGTTGGGTTGTAAAGAAATACCTGGCGGAAGCCTTCCTTCATCCTCTCTCCTTTCTCATCAGCCATTTCTATGACCTCCCTGACCTGCTCAATGAAAGACTCGCGCTCGTTCTCTAAGATGAACTCACTTTCAACCTAAACAAGAAGCAAAAGAAGTTTAGAAACTAGAACATACACCGAAAAATAAATAATCCTCATTCTTTATATTCTTTAATATTGGTTGAGGTAGCAAATATAAGATCACTGACATCATTTGTAAGTGTCCTTTGTTCAGTGACATTTATTTTGTTGCCATTTAAAAGGACTACGTTCAAGATAGCCTAAACATTTACTGCACAAATACAGAAGTTTAGTGTGTATGACAGAACAGTTAACCAAAAACAAAACAACAAGTAAACTTCATTACCATAATCTGTGCAATCTCCTCTGGATTATCGCCATCAAGATCAAATTTGAAGGTCACCATTTTCCTGTTGTGCGTTTCCAGTTGGCACTCTGCTACTCTGTCTCCCACATTAGAAATCTGCAGAAGATTTAGGTTGAAACTGTTCAATGACAAAAGTGTGATGAGCAGAATTAATGCAAAACATAAGGACAAATACTTACACTGAGAACATTTAGCTTGGCCCTTGTAGTCTTGTCATGACGAGAGCGGCTGCGGACAGATCGTCGCTGATGGCGCTTCATTGAGCGCCCCTCATGGCGACCCCCAGAAGTAGAGTTTCCTTCATTACCATCGCTAAGACCTGAAGCAGGATCTGACAAGCAGCTGAAAGAGAAACATGAGAATTGGGCAAGATGTTTAATGTTTCTGAAAGAAAAAAGCAAAATATGAACCATCTTACCTTTCTGCAGATGGTGGTGCCAGGACAGAAGGCCCTGCTGGCTGCTCTACTGATGTTGACAGAGGAATAGTCACAGAACCCTGAAACACAAACATAAAAATCCTGAACAACTGGGAAGTTTCTCTTAAAACTAGATCTGACCACCTAAAATCTCATGATTTGCATATAGGCACTAATATATAATGTGAAAATTGACACAAGAAGTCGCAGTGGCTTCCAATCAGTTAATTCTGTTATGCGCAGTCATAATAATGGTTTAAATTAAATCAACATGTTTTATCCAGAACAACCACCAGATGGGGCTGTGTAACATGGAAGAGACGTGTCATTCAGCTGTACAGCTGTGAAATGTTTACATTTCATTAATAGAGTTATTTCTGTGCTCGTATAGAAATCAGATGAGCCTTTACATTTTATTGTTATTCTAAATTCAACCTATGGCTTTGAGTGTAATTATAACCAGTGTGAAACATGACATATCCTTATGGGGCCAATTTGAGGAACAGCAAACTGAAGTTTCTTTAGCATTTAAGTTCAAACTTGAATTCAAATGCTTGCAAATTTCAAAATGTTTTGATTTGCTTGATTGAGTGAAATAAAAGGAAAATATAGTGGAGTAAGGATTGCCAAGCTCAAGTTTATGGGAAGACTAATATTCTAATGAGGGATCAATGTAAAAACGTGCACCATAAAATGTTTTCTTAAAGCACAACCAAACACATACTTCTAGGAACAGGAACCATTTAAGGAAGAGGAAATCAAGCTGACAGACTACAACCCACAAGACTTGTCTTGTGCTCTGTAAAATACCTGCAGAACAGAGAGGCACGAGGCCTGATAGAGGAAGTATAGGTGCTCTGCGTTGATTGGTGGAGACATGATAGGAGGACTTGGATCACTGGCCCAAGACTAAGAGTCATGCAAGAACAATGAGCAGCATGCAGTGAAAAAAAAAAGACAGGCAGAAAAGTGTGTTGCATGTTCAGAAGGGGAAAAAATAATTTTCAAAACATGGTCAGCATGAGATTAATTTGGTTGAGCAATGGAGAAAAAAAAAATGAGTTAATGGCACACATATTAGTCCGCAATAACATTATGACCAGCCAGTAAATAAATAATATAGAGGGCTCTTGTTGGCCATTCAAACAGCTGACTGCTTAGGGCAGACAAAGATCATCAGAGATTTGTTCTGGAGTATTTGGTGCCAAATAATCAGAGATCCTTTAGTTCTTGTGCATAGTAAGAAGGAAACTTGGGTTGAGCTGAATGTCTGAATGTAGATTTTCCCAGCAAAAATAAAATAAAATATATATATATATATATACAGGTGACCCCCTACCTACGACTCCATCGACCTACGGCGGCCCGGACCTACGAACGTATCATATTTAATAAAAATATGACATTACTGTATTAAAAAAAAAAAAAAAAAAATTTTTTTTTTTTTTTGTGTTTAAATGTTCTTAATTTCATGTGTACAGCACTTTGTTGCAGCTGTGGTTGTTTTAAAGGCTTTATAAATAATAATTATGATAAAAATGATCATTTCTGATCATTTTTGTCATGATTGCGCAATAATTGTGCATGATTGCGCAATAATTGTGCAACTTCCGGTCATAACAGGAAGAAGGTCTTCAGTCACCGGAGGGCGGCCATCTTAGGTCAGTCACGGCTACAGCAGACGGGTTTTGGAAGACTGGTTGATCAAGATCACCTCATATGGATTAATTACTATCTGGAATCGCTCTGTGAGCTCTGTGGACGTCTCAGACTGGAGCAGCAGCTGCAGATTGATCGCCGATAGCGCCGCACCGTCCCTCCAACACCAGGTCATGGCCTGGCTAGCAGAAGCTAACACAGGCCTCGAGAGCTAACACAGGCCTCGAGCAGCTCCCGTGGTTTGCTCCCGGCCGCCGCGCTGCTCTGCCCGACAACAACAACGCATGGCAACCTAAGATGTCGGCTTTGACCATCTCAAAGTAAGAAAATATATTTTTATTTATTCTGTAAATGTGAATAGCAATGTTTAACATTACAGTACACTACTGTACTGTACATGCTTATGTGTGCGCACGCTCCGTTAGCATGATAATTTTTTTTTTTATAATAATTTTCACCCCCTACCTACGGCAGAATCGAGCTGCGAACCGTTCTTAGGTCCCGAACTCGTTCGTAACACGGTGGTTCCCTGTAATTATATTGTAGATTATAATTTGGACTACAGGTGGTCCCCGACTTACGAGCGAGTTCCGTTCCTCCGACTATCTCGTAACATGAAAATCTTGTAAATCGGGGACTACCTGTTCCTTTAAAGACTTATATATATATATACCGCACCAGCTTTTAAAGAAAATAGATTTATGTTTAAAACAAATGTCTTTGTTATTCCAAATATAGTATTTGTGTGGAGAGAAATTGTGTTTGTGAACCAGAGTCCAGCACAAAAACAGCTGTTTGTGGAAGTTGGAGAGTTTGATCGGAATTTTGTCAATGTTGTAATTACACCTTAAAATAAAAGATAGACCACCCAATGCTTCAAATACATGTGTTGAAATGAAGGATAATTTATTTAATGATATCTGTTGGAAAGATGTTTGGTTGTTACCTAGAAAATACTTTATAACTAATAAGATTCGAGAAGTATCCCTAAAGATTCTGCATAAATGTTATCCTGTAAACTATATAATCTCCAAGTACCGTCCAAACGTAGACCCAATGTGTTCACTCTGCCACAGCTCTGAGGAGACCATCATCCATCTCTTCTGGGACTGTTCTCATACTCAGGTGTTCTGGAAAGACATTTTCATGTATGTAAATAGAAAGTTAGAAATTGACCTACCATTTGACGCTAAAATTATACTGTTTGGTTTCTTTTGTCCAAATATTTCAAGTAAGAAAGTTTTTGTTGTAAATTTAATACTACTCTTAGCCAAATTTTACATCCACAGTTGTAAATTCTCCTTGCTAAAACCTAGATTTATAGTGTTTTCTAATTATATTTCCTCTTACTTAGCTACTTTAAAGTACTGTACTAATGCCAAAGCTTTAAAAACTAAAACAATCTGTAACGAATTTCTGTTGTAAGCTGCCCAAGACACATTTTTGTTTTTGTTTATGTGCCTTTATTCTCTTTTGTGCTATGCATGCCTTAAAGTGTATCTTTCACTTTAAACACATGTTGTTGCCTTTTCAACCTAACATGTCTAAAACTCCAATTTTCATCAAAAATACGGATCATATCTCAAAATAAAATGTGCTACTACTACCTTTTTTGTCTTCCCTCGCTACTCTGTCTAAAAATAGTGCTCTCAGCGGTAAACCGGAAGTGACATCACAGGAGGGGAACGTTTGTGCTTTAGCTAAGAAAGATATGGGATTGCACCAGGAGGAGGCGACAGATTACAAAGTTGTTTTGACATAAGTATGTCATCTCTGACTATTACATCAAATATCTAGCCAAATAACTTCTAGATATATACTACCTAAAGCTAAAAATGGTTTATATTACATATAGCCTAAATATAGAGATACAGCATTAATTACACCACTGATGGATTTAACTACTTTAGCCTTAGCTCCCTAAACAATTACTTTTTCCATCCTAAACCACTCATTGGATATTTTTCCTGCTTTCAGAGTGTAATTATACATGGCTTTTTTACTAAACGATTGCCTGTATAGCACATTTGAGATGAAATTCGATTTTTTATTAATTTTTTAAGACATGCAAAACGGTTGCGCTAGCATAAAATTAGCATCGGTTTTACTTCCATCTAAAGTCATTCATATCTCCTAAACCACTCATTGGATATTTTTCCTGCTTTCAGAGTGTAATTATACATGGCTTTTTTACTAAACGATTGCCTGTATAGCACATTTGAGATGAAATTCGATTTTTTATTAATTTTTTAAGACATGCAAAACGGTCGCGCTAGCTTAAAATTAGCATCGGTTTTACTTCCATCTAAAGTCATTCATATCTCCTAAACCACTCATTGGATATTTTTCCTGCTTTCAGAGTGTAATTATACATGGCTTTTTTACTAAACGATTGCCTGTATAGCACATTTGAGATGAAATTCGATTTTTTATTAATTTTTTAAGACATGCAAAACGGTCGCGCTAGCATAAAATTAGCATCGGTTTTACTTCCATCTAAAGTCATTCATATCTCCTAAACCACTCATTGGATATTTTTCCTGCTTTCAGAGTGTAATTATACATGGCTTTTTTACTAAACGATTGCCTGTATAGCACATTTGAGATGAAATTCGATTTTTTATTAATTTTTTAAGACATGCAAAACGGTTGCGCTAGCATAAAATTAGCATCGGTTTTACTTCCATCTAAAGTCATTCATATCTCCTAAACCACTCATTGGATATTTTTCCTGCTTTCAGAGTGTAATTATACATGGCTTTTTTACTAAACGATTGCCTGTATAGCACATTTGAGATGAAATTCGATTTTTTATTAATTTTTTAAGACATGCAAAACGGTCGCGCTAGCTTAAAATTAGCATCGTATTTTGTTCCATCTAAAGTCACTTATATCTCCTAAACCACTCGGTGGATATTTTTTCTGCATTCAGAGTGTAATTATACAGGGCTTTTTTACTAAACGATTGCCTGTATAGCACATTTGAGATGAAATTCAATTTTTTATTAATTTTTGAAGACGCACCGGGTTTGTTAACATCATCAATGTATACTTCTTCCCAATTTTGTTTGTCCAAGTCATTTTTAAGTTTATCAAGTGCTCTTTTTGATGTATTAATTATTTTAATCCGATTTTTATTTGTTTTTGGTATACTACCATTATTTTTATAAATAGTAAAAACTGGTAAATGATCACTGATATCCGTCATCATAATACCACTTGTCATATCGCCATCTGTTATGTTTGTGAATATATTATCAATTATTGAAGCACTCAGAGTTGTGATTCTAGTTGGATTAAATATCAACGGACATAAACTTATACTGTACATCGAATCCAAAAATGTACTAATGTTGTTAGACTCAGTTCTATTTCCCAAATCGATGTTGAAGTCACCACATAAAAAATAGTTTTATTTCTGCTCTTGACTAGTAACTCCAACATTTTTTCAGTAAATATCTCTATTTTTGAGCATGGAGATCGATAAACACAACTTATGATAATATTTTTTCCATCTTTATTAATTATTTCAATTGAGATCATTTCCATCATATTGTCAACTATAATTGACATTTCTGTAATTAGTTTACATTTTATTTCCTTGTTTATAAATAAAGCTACACCACCACCTCTTTTATTTTTTCTATTCATATGATATAATTCATATCCTTCAATATATATGTTATGTATATTATCATCGTGAAGCCATGTCTCAGATAGTGCAATTATTTTAAAGGTTTTATTAAATTTTTTTAGGTCATCAAGTAAGTGAGTTAAATTTGCATTTATACTTCTACAGTTTAAGTGTATAATAGAAAGATCTTCATCAGTCATGTTTACGTAATTTAACTGTTCAATATTGTAGTACTTACTGTGGGGCCAAGATGGTGTAGAGGCAGGGCTGCCGACTTGGGACCCGAAGGACACAGGTTCAAACCCCGGCCCCGGCCACTACACACCTTGGGGTGTCTATGAGTGCACACCTAATTCCCCAGCTCCCCGGGCGCTTTCTATGGCTGCTCACTGCACCACCTGGTGGTGGTTGGGTTAAATGCAGAGACGAATTTCGTCTTGTATGGGAAACATACACAGATGACAGAAATGTGACATTTGTTGTTTGTTGGAGAAAAAAATTATGATCTATCTCTTCGTCAACATTGTATATTTTAGAATCAAAATCATCATACATCATGATGAATCATAGTATTCATTCAAGTTGTCGTACACTTTTGAGAAAAACTATTATTGAGCATGTATTATACTCATTTAAATTTTTCCAATTCCTTGATATCTTGTATCAGTTTTGCAGACGATCCTTCCTTCACTCTAATCCAGATTTTTCCATTCCTTGTCCATGTAGATATAATCTTTTTCTGTTTCCTGAACAACCTTGCCTCTTTCGCGATAATACCATTTTTTTGGTCAAATGTTCATTTATATAAACATTTGTTCCACTCAGTTTTTTTGCTTGCATGAGTACAGTATTTCTTGATTTTCTGCTGATGAATTTTACAACAACTGGATTGAATTTATCTGATTTGCTTGGTAAGGTGTGGCACTGAGAGATATCTTTGTGATTTATGTTTTACTGAGTTAAAGCCATTTTTCCCCCTGTGTTAGCTAATGTTGATTAGCTGTGGCGGCCCTCTTGAATTGACATAACTCCAGAAGTTAATCAGTTGCGGAGTTACAAAATGATTACTTTTTGAAAGGTTCTTCAAACTCTGTCCAGTAATTCATGAAATATTTCATACACAAGGCAAATACATAATCACCCATTTTTCAATGTATTGGGCATTAACTACATTCATCTTCACAAATTCTTTTTATTTATAGTTTACTCTTGTCAACTCTAAATAAAACACACGACAAGCTCACACAGTGAACACAAAATAAGAAAATATGTCAAGTAATAACAAATCAAATAGTTGTTTTGTTTTAAGTTTTATTTTTTGCTCTAAATTAAATAACATTTATCATGCACTTAGTCCCTCATTTAACAACTGCACATTCTTGCCAGTTTTAATTACAGATGGTGTAACAGCCTGCAAGTGGTCTTCTATGGGTTGCAGTTTACGAGACCAATAAAGTAGGATACATGAGACATCACATTAACAAAACCAAAACAAATCAGATCACACAACAGTTTTACAGATCATAAACAAATAGGGTCTCTATCAACACATTTGCAAACACATAAGTGGGATTTGATGGTTAAAATAAGATTTATTTTACTTCTTCAATTTTATTGTGAAACGCTCGTGGATTAGTTATGAGGTAAGATCATTTATAATTTATGTAAGTTTTAGACACAGAACTGGGTATGGTGCCAAAAATGTGTGCACTCATCCCAAATATCTGCACAAACTGCTCTCTGATCATAAAAAATTATGCTGCATTTGAAATTAGATCCATAATCTGTATCTGTTCAAATATGAAACGTGGAAAACAAAATATAATTAAATTGATGTTAGGCCAGAGACAGCAAGTTTCCAAACAGATGCTGCCAGTGAAATGAAACCAGAAAAACAAACTGAATTTACATTGGGCGCTGGCGTTAAAAAAAATTAAGGGTGAGAATGGGGCTGCAGATTGGTGTATGGTGGCCCTGAGGTGTAAACAAACAGCATTTGAAAAAAACGGAATTACATTTAAAAAAATTAAATTAAATTTGAAAAAAATAAAAATAAAATAAAATAAAAATAAAACACAGCAACATTTGAACAAAACGGAATTACATTAAGCCATAGTGGAAGTGGCTGAAGCAGTTGTGGCAAAAGAGGAAGTGGCCGGAATAGGGGTGTGATGATACGCTAAAAAAACATTTCGGTTCAGTTTCAAGGAGGGCTCGGTTTGGTTAATTTTCAGTACAAAAAAAAAAGACAAAATAAAAACTTACAAAACATTTATTTTGAAAATATGCCAAGTAAACAATACGTTTGTATAAAAATAAATAAAAGCGACCCATTTGGATGATATTTTAAATAATCAGCACTCTTTACAATATATAAACTATACTAACAATAATAAAAATCTTAATAAATACAATAACAGTCAGAACCAGAACAATAAGCAGCAACTGACTATTTACAATCTAACTAATCAAGTTTTAAGTTTTTGGTCAAAAAGAACAACTTGTTCACATTTTCCAAAAGCACAGATCTACCGGTAGTTGCAGTGAATATCTCCAGTGGTGGGGAAAAAAACGCCCACTAAAAACATGTAGCAGGAATAAAGAGGGAGAGCTTTGCTAATTTTGCAGTGTGGCTGTATTTGACCTCATTACTCACAACATCTTCTTGGACCTGCTCCCACCTGTCCCTGGAAAAGTTCAGAGTTCAGTCATCACAGACTTCTTAGCTGCAGGTGATCTCTGGTGGATTTCCCTGCACAGGAAGACTCAGCTGCTATCTCTGTCCCAGACTGGAAATAAAACACAAAGAGGTTAAAAAAAAACGAGTTAAGAAGATTGTAACTTTAAATTTAAAAAAGTTAATTAGATAATAATAACAAAAGAACAATACCTCTTCTTGATCTATTGTTAAATTTAAAAAAGTTAATTAGATAATAATAACAAAAGAACAATACCTCTTCTTGATCGATTGTTATGAGGTGGTTGAATCTCTCGATCATCATCATCATCATCATCATCATCATCATCATCATCATCATCATCATCATCATCATCATCATCATCATCATCAGGGCTTTAATCTGGTCCAGGGCTTGTTGACAATATCAGTTTTAGCTTTTTCATAAAGTGCTAATACAATTTTTTGACTGAAGTGTTGACGTGATGGATGTCGTAGCGAGGCTCAATAATGTTAAATAATAATAATGTCCTTTTCTGTCATCTGTGTATGTTTCCCATACACAGACGAAATTCGACTCTGCATTTAACCCAACCACCACCAGGTGGTGCAGTGAGCAGCCATAGAAAGCGCCCGGGGAGCTGGAGAATTAGGTGTGCACTCATAGACACCCCAAGGTGTGTAGTGGCCGGTGCGCGAACCCGCGTCCTTCGGGTCCCAAGTCGGAAGCCCTGCCACTACACCATCTTGGCCCCAAAAAAAGCCGGCGCATCAACAACATTTGGACATAGATCCAGAGCTTTAAAAACTCCTACATCTTGTGTTATTGATCTGGACCGATCTAAATTACCTGATAGTTTGTTTAAATGCTGCTGTTAGCGGTGTTTGCAACAAGCTGCTTTTCTTGCTTGTAGGAGACGTTCACGTTCGGATTATGTCATTTCAAGAGCATTAACAAGTTAGTCGCGTTGCCTGCGGCAGATTCAGGCTCCGTGAAACAACGTCCACACACAGCTTTGGATTTGTTCACGTCTTTTAACAAGAAAGCAATAATGCTTCCAAACAGGAGACCACAACCACAGACATACAATATGTTAACGTTTAAATTGTTTATGTCTATGACTGCAATGAGATGCTAGGCTGCTAATGCTACAATTTGCAAGATAATAGCGCTGTGCTGAAACACGCTAAGGAATTTTAGTTCCGCGGCAGATAATCTCTCGTTAATAAAATTTAATGAGTGAAAAAATGGCCGAAATGGTACGCACGTGGACCGAACCGAACGTGCCGTACCGAAACGGTTCGGTACACTCACGTATACCGTTACACCACTAGGCCGGAATCAGATTTGCAACAACGGAATTACATTTGAAAAAATAGAATTATATTAAGCCAAAGCAGAAGTGGCCGAAGCAGAAGTGGCCAAAGTGGAAGTGGCCAGAATCATATTTGAAAAAACAGCATTACAATTGAAAAAAACGAATAACATTAATTCTGTTTTTTCAAATGTAATTCAGTTCTTTCAAATGTGATTCCATTTTTCCAAATATTACTCAGTTTTTTTTTTCAAATGTGATTCCATCTATTTCTGCTTTGGCCACTTTTGCTTTGGCCACTTCCCCTTTGGCTTAATGTAATTCTGTTTTTTTCTAATGTAATTCCCTTTTGTTCAAATGTAATTCTGTTGTTGTGTTTTTGATGTTTTTTCAAATTTAATTTTGCTTTTTGAAATGTAATTAAGTTTTTCTCAAATGTGATTCTTTATTTTTAGCCAAATGAGATTCTTTATTTTTTTTTTTAGATTTTTAGCCACTTCCACTTCTGCCACTTCCACTTCGGCTTTGGCTTAATGTAATTCCAGATTTTTCAAATGTAATTCCTTTATTTTATTTTTTATTTTATTGTAATTCTGTTTTTTCAAATGTGATTCCAGCCACTTCCGCTTTGTCCACTTCTGTTTCGGCTACTTCTGCTTTGGCTTAATGTAATTTTGTTTTCAAATGTAATTCCGTTTTTTCAAATGTGCTTTTT
>JBBPBX010005690.1:0-17670 GCA_038048925.1 Garcialebias charrua | reverse complement strand
GAATTTTGGTTTTACAATTATCTCTATCCCCTTAAGATTAAATAAGTAGTTGTATAGATATGCATAATATACTCATGTACAGGTAGTCCCCGACTTACGAGCGAGTTCCGTTCCTGCGAGTTGCTCGTAACACGAAAATTCGTAAGTTGGAACACGAAGCACGTGTTCTCGTAAGTCCGGATTTTCGCTCGTAAGTTGGAACATTTATGCTAGCGCTACTACGAACACTCGTTTTTCATCAAAAACATTCATATTAGTTCATAAACATGGTCGGAAACGTGTTTCCAAACGGTTAGCTAACACACTTTCATCTAAAAACACAAAAAAGTGCTGTATTTTTTACAAATTTACTTTTCTTTCGCCAGCTCGTAAGTCCGGGACCTCGTATGTAAGAGCGCTCGTAAGTCGGGGACTACCTGTAATGGTAGCTGTGTACTCTGTGAAAGATTGTGACGATGTGTTTTGCAAGAAAGTATGATTTAAAAAAGTTTCCAAATGATTGTGACAATGGCCAAAACGTCAACATTATAGAGGAAGTTACCGTAAACACAAAGGTTGTAGCTCAAAAGGATGTGACTGTTAAAATCAAATGAAAAAATGTGAGAAATTAATCCTATTTTTAATGGAGTTTCACTCAATCCTGTGTTTGTGACTACACAGAAAGCAAGCAGTGCATTTGCGTATAAATTTGAAATTTGCATCTTATTGTTGTGTTCAAGGTTTTTTAAAGTGTATTCTAGGCTGTGCACATTTTTTTTGTTGCTCACATCAGTCATTATGAAATGAACAGTTTTCATTTATGTACTTGTACGTAGCTGAAATGACAATAAAACCTCTTTGACTCTGACTCATAGAAGAAGATATGCAGTTTTGTACCAATTTTCCTATAATTATTATTCATCTTTTTATCCTGTTAAGCACCTTGGTCAATGCAAGACATTGTAGGAAGGTGCTATACAAATAAAGTTTATTATTATTATTACAGTATTATTATTATTGATCATTGGTGTGGCTTTTAAACCTGGACATTTGCCTCAAATGTTTTCTGTCATAGAAGAGCACACATGTTGAAGTACAACTTTAGTGCTCATGAGACTAGTGTGAGATGCTCAAGACAAAAATGAGAAAGGTCCAAAATGGGTTGGAAATGCCTGTAATATCTTTGTGACTATTTTAAGAGAAAATTTGTAAAAAAATAAAATAAAAAAAATCTCTATATCTCATACAAATAAACTGAGAATGCTGGGGAATGTTTCAAGACACCTACGATACTCCAACAGTGAGCTACTTCCTTCAGGTGTGACTTTGGATATAAACCTTGGGTTAAAAATGGACAACGAGAATGAAAAACACACTCAAATGTCCTCCACCAATTTTCAGACAGTAGAACTCAACTTGCGCAGGAAGAGTCAATAACATACAGTATTGAAATGCTATGGTATTGCCTCATCTGTATTATCGTAGGACCTACTGTTCTAAAGCAACACAGCAACTTTAAAACTAGTCAGATCTAGGGCTGAACGATTTTGGAAAATAATCTAATTGCAATTTTTTTCTATAAATTGCAATTGCGATTTAAAACGCGATTATTATTTTTAAACATCTTCTCAAGTATTTTTCAACAAACAGAAGCAATAAATCTATCTGTTTAATACTGTAATAAACAATGTCAGATTTATTTAAAACAGAGATTACAATAAAGCAAATAAATCTATGCCTCTTCTTTTCACCATTTCTATTTTTTCTTTTTTATAAACATAATAATAAACATGTTAAGTGAACTTCCGAACTACTGTCTGAACTTCACATGACAGTTAATAAATAAATATAAAAAATTAGATGTGAAAAAAATTTAAACTTACTGCTTTCCAGCCAGTAACATAAAAAAGAAAGTGCAAAAAACAAAGAGAATCTGCTTTAATCAACTCGTTATTTTCTGGGAATTCAAACTCAGTGAACACAAAATAGACTAGTATCTGTTCTTATTAAATCTTTTAGATGTAAAAAAAAAAAACCTCACGCACAGCGTCTTGTTTTTTTTATAGCCATCAACGCACGTGCTGCCCCTCTTTGGTACCAAACTTTCAGATTTATCAGCTTCTGTCGAGCCTGACGTCATTGTGCAACTGGTTAAAGCGCAGTGTTGACTTCTCCCACTCTCTGCTCTGGTTTGCTCCACTCACTCACAAGTCACTTAACCAGGTCATGTGACCAATCAAATTGCAGCCTTCGCGATTAGAAAATCTTGTTTTATCATATCGCAATTTTATTTCAAACAAATGCAATTAATTGTTCAGCCCTAGTCAGATCCATTAATCAAGGATTAAAAGTACTGTACTAAAAATCACTGCAGGATACTCACAAAACAATACACTCAGTATAAGGTGTGAAGTTTTGACGTTAAATTATGTACTCCGATGTTTGGCTTGTTTCTCAGTTAGTTCATATCAAGGCATCTATATCACTGAAAATATTTGTACCACTTTCCTCAGAAGCATAACCTCTAAATCGACTTCTCAATGAGAATCCCTGAAAGAAACTCCGTTTTTGAGCTGCCTGTTTTTCTAAGAAATATTTTTAAATGGCACGCAGGTCCCGATAACCAGGATTGATCACTGGCCCTTTTAAATAAACCAAACCAATGTTTGCTGATGTGATGGTGGTGTGTGTTTGTGAGTCATCATCTCATAATCCTAACCTCATCGACCAGCTCACCAAACAACATGTTCGTTTTGCTCCTCTCTTTATTTGCCTCCAACTTGTTCCTCCTGAACAGGCGCACATCTGCCCCACGTCGCCTGAAATCAATAACCAATCACAGCAATTATTGCCCTTATAATCCCACTAACGTGACACGGTGACCACACTCTCTCACAGATTACACACTCCATCTCACGTCTGGTTTAACAAGGCCCATTGAGGATTATAGATACATAATGCCAAATGTACAGATTAAGTATGACAATAAACTGCTGATAGTCAAAGTAAGCTCTGCCTTCTGTGGGGATAAGTGTGTGTGTACATGCACTAATACACTACTGGCATGCATGAATAAACACGATGTGTGAGAGCAGAATTGGAATGACGTCTCAGCAGAGACACAGAGATAAGTGTGTGTATGTGTGTGTGTGAGCTGTTACAGGACAGATGAGAAGAAGACCTCAGTTCCCACATCACATCATTCTGCCAGAAGGCTTTTATACTTGCTCCCAGAGTCACCCTGCGCTACAGACAAATGTGTGTGTGTGGCACTTAAACACCCTCACACACATTAGCTGTGTGAAGAGTGTGTGCGTGTCTCTTACTGTTGGCGTCAGTGTCGTCACTCTTGGGAGGGGTGTGTCCAGTGTATCCAACAGCGATCCTGACCATTCGCTCTGGATTTCTTAACTTCTTCAGTCCTGCAAAGGAAGAAACAAAAGGATGTATTAAAAAACACACTTCAGTTTTGGGGGGTCCCTGGCATCTGCACCCCTTTACCTTGAACCCTCCTCCCCTAAAGCTCAGAAAGCAAAATGAAGCTCATGTGGGCTGATCTGTTTTCCAACCCACTAACTTGAATCCATTGTGTCCTTGGATCGATTGGCCACAGCAGCAGCTACGCTTCCTCCATGCGTGTGACTAACTTGTACCCAGGTTTAGCTTCTCTTCTCTCTCATCATTTCTCTGTTTCCCTGACCACTGTTGCTATGCTACAAAAAGTAGACCAACCAGTGCAGAGGGAGATGGTCTTCAAGGCTATACAGTGGATCTCTTGCCCACTGGTGTTCTCTGCCACTCAGCGCCACACACACACACATCTGCCAGGCAAGGAAGAGATTGGATGGACGTCTCCGGGCTTCGTCGCTGCGACTCATTTGGCTCTCAGTCAGCACGACCGGGGCTCGTAAATCATTACATCTGTTCTACACATAACGGCGAGGGGTGCGACGGCCAAAAGTTTCTCACGCAGCCGACGTGCGAGTCTGCTTGTGTATGTACGCAAGCAAACGGCTGGTTTTGTATTTACGCAATGGAGTGCTTGTTAAACTGCCCGTGGGCCTTCTGTGTCATCTTCGGTAGTCTTTACGCGCAACGGGACTCTCAACCCACGGCCTTCCCTTTGCCTGTGGCATCACACTGTATGCTCGGTTGCACACATGTCTAGTTGAGGATCTACTTTGAAGAAGTGTATGCTACAGCTCATGTTAGCCAAAAATTGCCCCTTGGAGAAATCTTGCTCAGCATTGCTCCCTAGTGGAAAGAGTGTTAGAACTCCCATTTTCAAGACTGATCAGGTCAAAGTCCACATTGATAAGTGTGTATCTTATAGGCTCCCTGTTTTTCTTCTTGTGAGACAGATGAGTTGCTTTCACGGACTGTGCGGAAGACGAATGTTTTATTAGAGACCGACTGAATGAACAGTGTGTGTGATATAAGTTATGCAGCAAAAAAAAAAACATTTAAACTAGATTCTTCCCGTGACATGACCTAAAACTGACACACATGCACGCCACCCCCGTGACAACCTAGATACGGCCACTTTCTCACCTCCAGCGCCTTTAGCAACCATGAAGCGCGTGGACACAAACATAAACACGCAGAGAGACACGCGAACGCACCGCGGGTGGGTTGTGTGCCCGACAGGAGAGAAGAACCTGCAGTTCAGTGGTCTTCATGCTTTATACAGGAGGGAAGCGCGCGCTCACACACACACACACACACACACACACACACACACACACACACACACACACACACACACACACACACACACACACGGAGAGAGCATCTGAATTCCTTCAGCGTGGACCATCATCTCCATCACTCATCAAGCAGCGGCTCAGGAGGACCGAGCGTTTGAAAATAAAAAAACAGACGAAGAAGAAACACGGCCCGTGTGTCAGTTGATGACGTTATTATGTTCAACACCAGCCGTGTTTTTTCGGGACGGGGCCAGAGAGGAGAGGGAAAGCCCCGCCGTTATCTCTGCCCTCCTCCGTGACTAAAAGTCCTCCTCGCTCGCCTCGGCGGAACCTCCCCCACAGTCCTCCTCCTCCTCCTCCTCCACTCCGCCACAATAATATCCGGACTCCGCCGCCTCGAATAAAACCCGTTAGTGTTTCTGCTTACCTTCCGGCTTGTTTTCGGCAGCCATTTCCCCTCCGCCGCGCGCCTCATCCCTCCTCCTCCTCCTCCTCTTCCTCCTCCTCCTCCTCTTCCTCGACTCGACCTAGTGTCGGCGGGAGGGGTGGTGGTGGGGAGGACCGCGCGCGTGCACGGAGAGGACAGCTCAAGGAGGGGGGCGGGGCCGAGGAGGAGGGGTGGTGGGGCGACGCCATTGGTCAGAACAAGAAGGACTGACGGCAGGGGGTCCGTGAAGGCGTCTCGTCGGTAAGGCAAGCCAAGTTATCACTTAATCAGGATATGTAACCTTCTAAGCCGGGGACCAAACATTGGTTTCATAAATTTTTATGGTATTTGGTATGTGGGCTATCCAGACCATGTTCATTCAATTTAATACACAAAATAATTCTTAGATAATAAAAATATCCCCTTTTTAGTTCTGCCTTTTCTCATTTCCGTTCTGAACAGGCTGTTTATGATAATGAGCTCTGAAGGCCACGCCCTTCAAAAATCTGTTTACATTAACTCCGCCCTCCAAAGGGTTTACGTTAGCATTTCTTGCACTTTAGAAATGGCTAGTGCTAGCTTAAGATAACTTACCGAAAGCCGTATGCGCGCGCCGCCATTTGCTGCACCTGTTAGCATTAGCCCACCCGAATCCGAGGCTAATGTTAGCTCGTTCCTCCTCCGCCCGCTTAGCTCCGCTCGTTGCATGCGGCGCTTTGGGAGCGATCGCAGACACATACACAAAGTTCACCGAGTGTTTCCAGATAATTTATCCGTATGAGGCAACCTCTGATCGGAGCACGGTCCTCAAAAGCTAGCAGCTCCCGGCGGCAGATGGTCCCTTCGCCGGCATGTCCAATCCCCGCCCGCTTTGCTCCGCTCGTTGCATGGTCAGGCAGCGGTGATCTGCTCGTTTTACGTCTGCCGGCTGCTCGTTGGGAGCGATCGCTAATACGCTAAAAATTGAACTAAAACGTAAAAATAACAATTATACTTTATTTATAAAGCCATTTAAAACAACCACAGCTGCAACAAAGTGCTGTACACATGAAATTAAGAACATTTAAACAAAAGATGAGATGAAATCAGGAAAAACAACCGTCACGTCTTTTATACTGAAGTGGGTTGAGCCTAACCAGGGGTTGCTAGGTGAGGGGCTGGACTCAGGTTTGGGGTGGGTTGTCCTACGGCTTGTGACGTCACAAACCGCAGGATTTGAAAACGAGACATTTACTGTATATCCCTGAAAAATAAATCTACTTAGAGTAAATATACCACTGGGTGTACTTTGGCCCTAGGACTGTTTTTTTAAGAAGTAGATATCCAAAGTAGAGTAAAAAAAACATTAAAAAGTAAATTTTGCATCTGTGGTCCCCTTTAAAGCGTCACTGACATGATTTTTTTACTATGCATAAAATTGCTCAAAATATATATTTTATATTATCATTCAATGTTCGTTTTTGCAAACAAAATGATAAATCAATTTAATTTTGCTTTAAAAGTGATTTTAAACTTTGCGCCGTGTTTATTCACGGGAAATCAAATTGCACGCGAATGCAACATCTGTGACGTAAAATCGGACAGAGGCAGTCTGCGTGTGTCTGGAGATCGCCTGGAGATCGCGTTATTTTTTATTTTTTTTACCTTGAAAAATGCCGTTACGTTGTGTCGCATTTGGGTGTTCTAATATCATCAGTGAAAAAGTGAGCCTTTTCACTTCCCCAAAAGAAGAAATACTTAGTCTAGAATGGAATAAATAAAGCTGCCCCCACCCTCGGAGCCCCCTCGCTTCCTGAAGGTAAGGCTCATACGGCTGCAGACCTAAATTAAAGTCAAAGTCAAAGTCAACTTTATTGTCAGATCTGCAATATGTACTGTACAGGACATACACAGGACCGAAATTGCGTTTCTCTCAGTCCCTCGGTGCAACAGTAAACATCTAAACATTGAAACACTGAAACATATAATAATAGACATAAGCATAAAATAGTAAAACTAACACTGTCCTGAGTTTTTTGCATAGTGGTATAAGAGTATGAAAATTTACACCAACTCTAAAACTAAAACATTAAACATTTAATGAACATAATACTGGCCTGAGTTTTTGCATACTAGTATAAAAAAAGAGTATAAAAAGTATAACTAAAATAAACTAAAGGTTTCTAGCATTGACATTTGCAAAGTGGCAAAGCAGCGTATGAGTTAATGTACACAGTATATGTATGAGGTAGTAGTTGATGTTGTTATAGAGGCAAAAAGTGGCATATGCAGTAAGGCACATTGGGCATCCCTAAATAAGACCGTTCAGAGCACACTGTATATGTATCAGCAGTGGTGTAGATATTAGAGTAGTGTAAATGTAAACAGTAGTAATTACATGTAAGCAGTAGTAATAAAAGTAAACAGTATTAATAAATGTAAACAGAGAATGTAAACAGTATTATGATTATAGGCAGTGATGTAATACAAACATTAGTGCAAGTATGAGAAGTAGTGCAAACTGTATGAGCACATGACCGAGAGTTTAGTGAATAACCCGTTTGATGACACAGAGTCCAGTGTTAAAATCTTTGTGTTGTGTGGTAATGTGTGAGAAAGTTTTAGTGTTAAGGCAGTTCAAATGGGAGGGGGGGCAGAGCAGGCAGAGTGTTTAGCATCCTGACTGCCTGATGAACAGAGCTGTCTCTCAGTCTGCTGGTTCGAGCCTGGAGACTCCTCAGTCTCCTCCCTGATGGCAGCAGTCTGAAGCAGCTGTGTAGTGGGTGTGTGGGATCACCTGCCATGCGGTGGGCTTTCCGAGTGAGGCGTTTGCTGTGTAAGTCCTGCAGTGAGGGCAAGGAGGTGCCCACGATCTTCTCAGCTGCTCTCACAATGCGCTGGAGGCTCTTGCGGCAGGATGCAGTACATGCACCAAACCACACAGTGATGCAGCTGGTCAGGACACTTTCTATGGCACCTCTGTAGAAGGTGCTCATGATGGGGGTTGAAGCTCCAGCCCTTTTCAGCTTGCGGAGAAAGTAGAGACGCTGGTGAGCCTTCTTTGCCAGTGCTGCAAATTAGATCCTGCTGTTTCTTGTTCCATCACCCGAACTATTTTCTGCTTCCCAAACTGAAGACAAATAGCTCAAATCTTAACTTAGATTTCTAAATTCGTCAGGTTTTAAATTGTCTGCTATTAAAGAGACGTAGCCCTCTGCCCGATTTTACGTCACAGATGTTGCATTCGCGTGTAATAGGATTTCCCGTGAATAAACACGGCGCAAAGTTTAAAATCACTTTTAAAGCAAAATTAAATTTATTTATCATTTTGCTTGCAAAAACTAACATATTTAAACGATAAAAGATATATATTTTGAGCAATTTTATGCATAGTAAAAAAAATCATGTCAGTGACACTTTAAGCTTTTACTTCCAGGTACGAAGTGTGAACTTTATGTCCAGAAAAAAACTTTGTGGTTGTCTGAAACAGAGGTCTAACACTGAAACTGATAAAGATGTATGGAGAGTGCCTACATTCTTACATTGCTAAAAATTTGAAGTCAAAATCTCTTGATATTTTTTGTTGCTCACATGTTTTCTGAAGCAGATTCTATGCACTCCTAGTCTATGTGAGGCTGTACCATTGTTACAAAAGTCTCGCCTACCTCCCTACACTAACAAGCTGCCAATCGAAGTGTAACACACTTTTATTAAAACCTTCCAAAAAGCGGTTAAAACTAAATGTGGAGGAAACAATGCGTACACAGCAAAGAACTATATGAATCAATAAAAATAAATACCCGAAAAATATCTTAAATGTATTTTTAATCATTAGTAAGGAAAATGTCTCTTTATTTACATGGATAGGTGGGATGTAAAAACTGTACTGCAACCTCCTACTAGGGTGCGATAGTCAAGTTTTTGTGGCTTCAGCTTCTGCCTTCCGGTTCTATCTCTGTTATACAGTACAGTAATACTGTGAATGGGGAAAATGTTGCATTTCCAAATGTGAAACTCCTTAGATAGATAGATAGATAGATAGATAGATAGATAGATAGATAGATAGATAGATAGATAGATAGATAGATAGATAGATAGATAGATAGATAGATAGATAGATAGATAGATAGATAGATAGATAGATAGATAGATAGATAGATAGATAGATAGATAGATAGATAGATAGATAGATAGATAGATAGATAGATAGATAGATAGATAGATAGATAGATAGATAGATAGATAGATAGATAGATAGATAGATAGATAGATAGATAGATAGATAGATAGATAGATAGATAGATAGATAGATAGATAGATAGATAGATAGATAGATAGATAGATAGATAGATAGATAGATAGATAGATAGATAGATAGATAGATAGATAGATAGATAGATAGATAGATAGATAGATAGATAGATAGATAGATAGATAGATAGATAGATAGATAGATAGATAGATAGATAGATAGATAGATAGATAGATAGATAGATAGATAGATAGATAGATAGATAGATAGATAGATAGATAGATAGATAGATAGATAGATAGATAGATAGATAGATAGATAGATAGATAGATAGATAGATAGATAGATAGATAGATAGATAGATAGATAGATAGATAGATAGATAGATAGATAGATAGATAGATAGATAGATAGATAGATAGATAGATAGATAGATAGATAGATAGATAGATAGATAGATAGATAGATAGATAGATAGATAGATAGATAGATAGATAGATAGATAGATAGATAGATAGATAGATAGATAGATAGATAGATAGATAGATAGATAGATAGATAGATAGATAGATAGATAGATAGATAGATAGATAGATAGATAGATAGATAGATAGATAGATAGATAGATAGATAGATAGATAGATAGATAGATAGATAGATAGATAGATAGATAGATAGATAGATAGATAGATAGATAGATAGATAGATAGATAGATAGATAGATAGATAGATAGATAGATAGATAGATAGATAGATAGATAGATAGATAGATAGATAGATAGATAGATAGATAGATAGATAGATAGATAGATAGATAGATAGATAGATAGATAGATAGATAGATAGATAGATAGATAGATAGATAGATAGATAGATAGATAGATAGATAGATAGATAGATAGATAGATAGATAGATAGATAGATAGATAGATAGATAGATAGATAGATAGATAGATAGATAGATAGATAGATAGATAGATAGATAGATAGATAGATAGATAGATAGATAGATAGATAGATAGATAGATAGATAGATAGATAGATAGATAGATAGATAGATAGATAGATAGATAGATAGATAGATAGATAGATAGATAGATAGATAGATAGATAGATAGATAGATAGATAGATAGATAGATAGATAGATAGATAGATAGATAGATAGATAGATAGATAGATAGATAGATAGATAGATAGATAGATAGATAGATAGATAGATAGATAGATAGATAGATAGATAGATAGATAGATAGATAGATAGATAGATAGATAGATAGATAGATAGATAGATAGATAGATAGATAGATAGATAGATAGATAGATAGATAGATAGATAGATAGATAGATAGATAGATACCGGTAGATACCGGTAGATAGATAGATACCGGTAGATAGATACCGGTAGATAGATACCGGTAGATAGATCGATTGATTTTTGAACCCAGAGGGAAATTTTAAATGTATTTATAGTAAAAAAAAAAATGCTATCAGGGGTATCAGTTATTTATTTAAAAACAGCTTTTAAATTAATAGACTTCTGTAAAATGAATTTTGACTAAGATAATGTGATTACAAACTAACAACATTTAGATATCAAATAAAGCACAATATATTAAAATTATACAATTTCTAGAAAAAAAATCCCCAAGACTTTGATGTACAAAACGTTTTTTATGTCTCTGTTTGACTTGAAATGGTTTTTTTCCTGTAAAAATTGTTAATATTTTTATGAGTAGTTTTATACATGTTAAGTTTAAATTTTGACCGGCAAAATATAAGGAGTTATCTTTAAAAACATTTTTTTTTTAAAGGCAGAAACAAGTGTGATTTAATTACGTGTTACAACGGCCTGCCTCCCAAGAGCTTTCCATATCCTCTTCTCTTCTTATGGTTGGCCACGCCCCCTGATGTTCACGCGCACTCTCCCTGGCTCTCTCTCTCTCACTCTCACGTCACTGAGCAGCGTCTGTATTGGAGGACACCTTGACAGCCTCCCACAGCATCATCATCATCATCATCATCATGCTCATCATCTTCTCTCCCTCACACAGACACGCGCGCACAACTTTAGCCTTCGGGATTTGACATGATTTTAATCCCATATTTTACACACATACGTTGTGCGCAAACTCAGTGGACTGTAGAGAAAACGCGATGTAAGGTCTCGCCTTCTTGAATTTCATAAAGAACTGGCTGAAAGAGAAACACGTGGGCCACGGCGCGGCGCTGTCATTAGCTGTGGTGCTGAAAGGACAGCTCCTCGCGCCTTCACGGCGCGGGTGCTGTCATTAGCTGTGGTGCTGAAAGGACAGCTCCTCGCACCTTCACGGCGCGGCGCTGTCATTGGCTGTGGTGCTGAAAGGACAGCTCCTCGCGCCTTCACTCCCTTTTGTGAACGGGTCAGAAATGAAAGACGAGCCCTGGCTCCGGGAGTTCTGAGGCAGCAGATCGTTCAGTCCCGTCTTGATCCCACAGAGAGTTAAGATTCCGCCGATACCGGAACCGGAACCGGAGCGGGTTATTTATAATTCTAAGGCTTCACGCATGCTGATCCCTTCCAAACAGTGGGGCTTATCTGGGACCATTATGTTCTCGTCTCCAGCCCACACTGTCACTCCGCCGCCGGGCTGCCTTTGCAGCAAAACCCTGCTTTTATTTTATTTTATTTATTTATTCACGCAAGTCTCCCAGAGACGTTTAAAAAAACGAGCTTTTAAAGATGCGTGTTGTTCCAGACCACAAAAAGGACAGGAGGCCCAGCAGATGGACAGAACTCAGACAGGAAGTGGTTCTGTTTGCTGCAGATGTTCAGTTTGTTGTGCAGCCTCACACTGTTTCTTCTAATGAGGTTTCAGCGGCTCAGGTGGAAATTATGACGTCATTTCTGCATTGTCTTCCACAAACTTACAAGATTTTAGCTTCAGGGACAGTGGTTTTAGCATGAAGTGCTCTGAAGCTTTGCCACATTGTGGCTACAGTCAGACGAGCAGAAGATAAAGATGAAAATAAACTTGAGTACTGTACTGTAGGTCACTTCAGACCTAAAGAAGTGGCGTGAACAATAAGTATCTTACCCGTTGTAGATCGATCAAACCCAGTTTGCAAACAGTCCATTTTCAATCAAACCAACAAACTAACAGGCAAATGGACAATGTGGATTGCTGCTGCTTTAAATCAACCCAAACCTTTAAAAAATATATTGTTGCAAACTGTATTTAATAAATTACAGGTAGTCCTCGACTTACGACGGAGATCCGTTCCTACACTGCGTCCTAACCCGAATTTCAACGTAAGTCGGAACATACGTCCAAATTGCACCTTATACGCACAGTACTGTATTTTACCAAGCACGTAGCCTATCCTAACACAGTACCCTACATAATTATCAAAAAAACACATACATTTCAGAGCCATAATGAAGGGAAAAAAAGAGTTAATAACCTGAAATGCTGGTAAGCCATTTCCTCCATTCCTCCTCCGGATTCTCCATTCGTTTACGTTGTAAAACCGCCGTCCATAAAACAGCTACTTTTCCACAGCTGCTGCCTGTTTCTGCCTGTCCAGCATGGTCCAACAAGTTTTTTTTATTTTTTTTGTCCAGAGGACCAGACTCAGCTTTTTTAGAGCGTACAGAGCAGCTATAGCCTCCGCAGCTAACCGGAAACTGCCGGAAACTGTGTAACTCAGCTTTTCAAAAAAAAACAAAAAAAAACAAAACATTTTTTATGGATATACGTGTCGTAACCACAAAACGTTGTAACTCGAGACCATCGTAAATCGAGGACTACCTGTACACAGTTGCTGAAATAGAATTTGATGGTTATTTGCAAGTAAAAGCAGCATCTATAGAGCATTTTGGGTGCATTTGCATGAACTAGATTAGATTATAGTTCGTTACAGAGAGCAATTTATTTGAAGTTTGGTTAAAATAATATTGTGTTCATGATGTCGTGTTCATTTACACCAACACCTAATGAGGCACCAAGTTGTTTAGTCCACATGATTTTTTTTTTCAGTGCAACAACTACTGCTCACCCCCTGCCAAAATAACAGAAGAAACACAGAGTCAGAGCATCTCATAATTGGTTTCTGCCATCGTTGTTTATTTTGAAAGGACTTTGAAGTGGGAAATATGGTCAGGAGTGCGCTCAGCCTTACTGTCAAAATACACACACCCACTTTGATGTGTTGGACTGGGTAAAATGAAAGAATGTAAAGATCCTTGACGAGCTGGCAGCAGCACATGTCTGTGTACCTGAAGCCTTTGTTTCATTAAAGAGGTTTTTAGCTGCAGGGGTTTGGGGTGAGAGTCAAACATGTGGACACAATCATTTTTAAATGTGACATAGTCCTAAACCATAGTGATGTCAAGATGCCTTCTCTTTTTTCAGTTTATTATTGTGCTGACACTTGCTGCGTATAATATTTACCCTGCACGAGTAGAGGACGAAATAAACATGCAGTGTGAGAAGCAAGCTTTGTTTATTTTTTTTAAGTTTTTCTTACGTTAGTGGCTGGTAGCTGGAAGGGGGATTGACAAATAGTTGAAGAAAAAAATAAACAAGTAAAACTACAATTTGTGTAACTTTAAGTAGGGTGTTTTTTTACAACTCTTCTGTTTATAGTGAAGCTGAATCTCATCAATCTAGTACTTTTACTCTTCAGAATGTGTAACTTATGTAACCATTGGAAATGCCACAACAAGTAAAAGAAAAAAATATATTTATGTGACAATAAAAATAAGACATTTCAGAGTTTTAAGAAAGTCAACACAACAATTTAGAGCTCTTGAACACTACAAATTTGAATCAGTTTTGAATATTTAATTTTTAATCTGATAAAAGCCACCCATGCCTCCGCTTCTACTTGGAGCTATACCACACACGAACAGCAGGGGGCGACAAAGCAGCCGCTGTTCTAAAACTCCCCGACACCGACAACCAATGAGCTTCCAGAACACAGAGACGGTGGGCGGAGCCAGACTGGTGTAACGCAAACATGGCGGCGTCTGTAGAAGATGAGTTTCAGTGCAACACTCAGGACTACTACTCGCTGCTCAACGTGAGGAAGGAGGTATGTTGTATTTTGTTGTTTTACATAGAAATTCTGTGAACAAGCGGTCTGTAGTTAGTCGGTACCTCAGGAGCACCAGCCTCCTCCTCAGCCAGCACCTCCTTCTCCAAGGAGGAGGAGGTTATCAGTTGATGCTACAGATGCTATGAAAAAAATCAGGATATAACTCCGTATTTATAACGATTGCATCATCAAAACTATGACAGCAGTAATTAGTGTCCTCTCAAAACTCAATTTTTATTAAAACTAGGACGGCTGACAGATGTGCTATTTTTTTTCATTCATTCAACCTTTATTTAGTCAGGTTTTTGATTTTGATTTGATGTTTATTCATTCATTTTAAAAGAACAATACAAGACAATTTCATCAGATACAAGAATACAAGTAGGATAAAATGAAAGGAGCAGAAAGAAGATGAAATCTTATTATATCTGCCCCTTATTTCACAGTTTGTTCAACCAATGATAACCTTCAAACTACATCACAGAATGAATAATTCTACTTAATTTTTCTAACTGTAATACACAAACTACATCATTCTAACTGTAATACACAAACTACATCACAAAATGAATAATTCTATTTAATTTTTCTAACTGTAATACACAAACTACATCACAAAATGAATAACTCTACTTAATTTTTCTAACTGTAATACACAGTTTAATACACAGGTTAATCTTTTTACAAAAGCGACCTGCTACAAACTAAAGAATGATGAACAGCAATGGTAGAATTTCCTTAAACAATAAACAATAGACAATAGAAAAAACACAAGAGAGAAATACAGAATTTTTTTTTAAACAAAGTATCAAAAACTAGCAAAACATAAGGTGTATTATTATTATATAATTATATTATGACTATTATATATGACTATTATACATGACTATTATATATGACTATTATAACATTATAAGGTGCTACAGTATATTGTGTTGGAGGCAACATTTATGATTTAAAACATTACATTTTATAAATACAGTAATGGCAGCTGCCTCTTCATATTAAAAGTTTTAATGCACCTGTAGAGACTAAATTTGTCAGCTGTGCAAAAATTATTGGTAAAAACATGATAATCTTTTATGTTGACGATAAATCCTCTTCTCAGATTTTTCCCTCTAATTTTAATCTACTTCCTGTGATTTTTAAAGGATGCTCCTTAAGTTACTCGTCTCTGAAGGTTCTTGTTGGATGCAGGTCAGCTGAAGAGTGATGCCTTCCATTTTCTCTTGTCACAGGCTACACTGGAGGAGCTGAAGTCATCGTACCGCAGGCTTTGCATGCTCTATCATCCAGACAAACACCGGGACCCTGAGCTGAAAAGACAAGCAGAGCAACTGTTCAACCAGGTTCACCAGGCCTATGAAGGTACAGTATAGACGTGTAGGAGGAACTAAGAACCTTTGCATAAGCTGCCTCGGAAAAGACAAACATAGCTCCATATTAATTTGGGTTAATTAAAGCACGTTTTTTATTCATTCAGATGAAATGCACCCTTAGATATATTAAAAACTAGGGCACAAACATGAGCATAAAGTGTCATTTGTCCTGTTTCAGTGCTGAGCGATGCCCACTCCAGAGCCATCTATGACCTGTTTGGAAAGAAAGGGCTGGAGGTGGAAGGCTGGGAGGTTTGTTTTTATTTTTCACAAGTTTAAGTGGCTTTACTGCTTTTTAACGCCACGTGCTTTATTTGTGCTGACGCTGTGTAGGTGGTGGAGAGGAAGAGGACGCGGGCAGAAATTCAAGAGGAGTATGAAAGGCTGCAGAGAGAACGAGACGAGAGAAGACTCCAGCAACGAACAAACCCCAAGGTTCATTCAGTTTCTCGTTTCGCTTTTCGTTCACCTTCTCCACTTTTTCATTGTTTTTCCACACTGGCTGTCACTTTTATGCTTTAAACTAAATGTGTGTCCTACATTTATATGGTTTTCACTTTTATTTTTGTATGTCTTTAACTGCTTTCCGCTTTGAACTAATACTGTCAATCAATTAGGGCACCATAAGTGTAGGTGTGGACGCAACAGACCTATTTGACCGCTATGATGACGACTTCGAAGAGATGCCAGGAGGCGGTTTCCCTCACATAGAAATCAACAGGATGCACATTTCCCAGTCTATAGAGGTACAACAAACCCATCTGCTCCTTAGGGGTACAGGAAAAAAAAATTTTTTTTTAAAGAATCTAGATTCTTAGTCCTGGCAATTCAGAATCAATTCTAAAAGCCCCAAAATCGATTTTTATTTTAAATTTTTTTTTTTTACATTAAAACCCAAAATATAAAGAAAATAAAACCATATCTCATAGTATATGAAAGAATACATAAAATGAAAGGTGGCAGAAAGAAGAAGAAATCTTTTTTTATCTGCCCCTTTTTTTCAAAAACAAAACAAGTTCAAACAATCAATTCCAACAATAATCTTCTATAAGTAACATAGCAAAAAGCTAACCTAATACTGGTTATTTCAGTTACAGAATTTAATGCATTCCTGTATTATTTGTTCCTATTTTTGGTATGAATATCAAACCATGCAAAAATTTGATATAGTAAGGAACCTAAAATTATTGTTTTAAATAAATGTTCTATTTGTTTACATTGTTGTTTAAAGTTTTCAGTTTAAAATTATTGTTTTAAATAAATGTTCCATTTGTTTACATTGTTGTTTAATGTTTTCAGTTTAAAATTATTGTTTTAAATAAATGTTCCATTTGTTTACATTGTTGTTTATTCTTTTCAGCTTTTCAGTTACAAAACTGAAACTAAATTTATGACCATTTCAATAGAAAAATCGTTTCTGAATCAAAAATTGTTTCTGAATCGAAAAATCGATTTTGAATCGTATCATGACACCAAAAATCGGAATAGATTCTCCAGACACAGAGAGATTCGCACCCCTACTGCTCGTACTTGTTGTCCAACCTCATGCTAACATGGACCGAGATTACTTTTGTATTCTGTGTTAACTTGTTTTCTCTTCAGGCTCCTCTGACGAACACGGAGACAGCGATGTTGTCTGGCTCACTTTCTACTCACAACGGGAGTGGTGGGGGCAACATTAACATGACTGTACGCAGAGTTATGTCAGCTAAAGGCTGGGGAGAGGTACACACAAGCATTCATGCAGACACATTTGATGTGTATACCGATTTACCGTCGACATAAAAGATTATCATGTTTTTATCAATAATTTTTGCACAGCTGACAAATTTAGTCTCTACAGGTGCATTAAAACTTTTAATATGAAGAGG
>JBBPBX010005689.1:54907-65524 GCA_038048925.1 Garcialebias charrua | reverse complement strand
ATAACATTAAATGAATAATAATTTTCAAATGATGTTAAAAGCTTTGTGTCTGTGACCAACCCTGTCACTCAGCAGAAGCACTGTTCAGAAATCAAATCCATTTTAGTGAGATGCCACACAGACCAGCAAGATTTTAATTCTACACCAAGGTTTCCATTATCCAGTGCAGTATTAGTGTAAATTTATAGAAATGTGTAGAAACTGTATTACAATCTCATTAAAAATACAAATACTGTAATCTATTTGATACTCAGGTATTTATTTCCAAACTTTTTTCAATACTACATCTGCCATGCACTTACATCACACCATTTGTTAACACTGGTGTTAGAAATGTCCAATTTGATTAATTCAGACACAGTGAAGTCCTTTGACAGTACATCCTCTCCGGTATTACTTGTAGAATGTGAGAATATTTTTGTCATTGTTCTAAAAGCAGATGTTGTGTTTGAATGTTGAATTTCACTGCCCACTGTTTTGCATACCAATATTTTAAACACAGATCTGGAGTAATCAATGAGAGTACCGGTACTCAGAGTATGTGATGGTACATACCGGTATACTGATTTACTGTCACAGTAAATATTAGCTTAATTAATCTCAACTGTGCAGAGTTGTAGCTATTTTTGTGTTTGATGGCATCTTGACTTATCAAGAATCGAAAGTGAGGATATAATTTACATCATGTCAAAGTAAAGCAACATTTTGTGTAATCTATTAGCATTTATGGTATGTGTTAGGATGACTGTCAGCTACTACCACACTAAGTTTTTGCTCGGTGCATGTAAATTTGTTTCAGTTGTAGTCTGTGTTGAGTTTGCCAAGGTGTGGTGGGAATCTTGATCTTTGCTACGATGACTTTATATTACAGTTAAATTAAATGCATCTTAACACCAATGTTTATTAATTTTCCTTGTTGTCCTAATTTATGTCAAGTAAATGTATTTGTATGACCCTTAATCTCAGTTTTGAAAATAAAACATGCCAACCACATTAGTTTAAATGTGTATTTTTGTCTATTTTGACAATCTGACATGGTGACTCTTGGAAATTTATCTTATAGAACCAAACTTTTCCAACACATCTGTGTTTAGGTTTACACATTATCAAAGATTTGTTCGTTTGTTTTTTGAAATAGATTATAAAGCATCTCATCACTGCCTCGCTGGTGCTGACTACAGTATACAACAACATTTAGCCACAGTAAATTACAGTAAAATGTATTGTTGTACCTTTGGTGAAAAATAAATGCTTTAAAACAAACAAAGAAAATGTCCTTCCATATGAATATTAGTACTAAAGCACCTCTTATCCAGAATACATAGGTCTATTCTCATTGTCTAAACTATGCTTTTATAGCCTCCTTTAACTCTATATGTGTATAAAAACATATCCCTGAATCTCTGACAGACTTACATGACAAAAAGATGAAGCTGCAATAAACTGAGTCCATGGCTCACACAAAGAACAGACCAGGGACTTTATAATAAACATATTTTACACAATGATACCAGGAAAAGGTAATACTGGTAATTCAGAGAGAGAAAAAAAGAGCTTTGTTTTGCCATTGTGGAGATCTTAGATGGCTTCCTGCTGAGCTACCTTGGCCTAATTACTAATAATGTTCAGAGAAGAATACGCTGTTACATAAAAACAAGGCAACAGGCCACAACAAGACCTAATTCAAAATGTATTACATCACATTGTATTATTTAATGCAACACCTGTGTAGATGTGTGACAAACAGAGAAAGGGTATAAATCAATAGATAAATTAAAGTAAATCTATATATTTTTTTTGTTATCAGTGCTTGCTGTTCATTTCTGTAATGATGGATTTTTTAAAAAACCTTTTATTATCTGATCTTGTTCAGTGGTGTCCTGGTGAAGTTTTGCTGAAGGAAACATAAAAGCTGCTCTTAACAGTGAACAAGAAAAGAGAAACTTCACACATGCAATTTACATTTTAACATGCACAAATACTTTTAAACATTAACACTTGGCATTATTTATTTCAATGACATTTTTATCCAACTCTATAGTTCAAGATGTTGAAAGATACATTGAAATATATATTTGCTTTTAGGCATATTAGACATTCATCTCCTGAAAAGCATCACTTTTAAAGTAATGATATCGTCTCAGATTTTGAGCTGCATGCCTCGTTGGACTCAAACAAATCACACAACCTCTAAACTAATATCACTTTAAAGTCAGGCTTTAAAAGTTGGAAACTTCAGCGTCATCATTATCCTGACCTATACTCACAAAATATAAAATGTTGAGTTTGATAAAACTTTTGTTTTCAGGAGTCTGGATTGTTTATTTTTTGTTGTTTTTGTAAGATAGACAACAGCACGGCTCCACAACCACAGACCGTAATTATGCAACTCTGTTCAGAACAGATGATGAGATTCTACAGGTCAATGGCTCGAGGAGAACATAGAATCCTTAAACAAATAGCAGCAGGTATTTAGACCAAATAAGTAGTGGAAACCATATATCCAGATAAATTAAAGTAAAATAAAGTGTTATGTGTTCTCATTATTGTTTATGTTTATGTTTGTTTATGTTTATTAAATTTGTTCTTTTTTTTTTACAAAAGAAAGAATACAAGACAATCCCATAAATGATAATGTACAAAATATAAAAAAATGAAAGGTAGCAGAAAGAAGAATGCATCTTATTATATCTGCCCCTTTTTTCCAACAATCAGATTAAACAATAATAATCTTCAACCAACAGTACAAAATGACTAACTCTTTCTAATTTTCTAACTAATGCAATACACATTACGCTATTTCATATATACAGGTAGTCCCCGATTTACGAGCGAGATCCGTCACAGCGAGGCGCTCGTAAACCGGAAATCTCGTAATTTGGAACGGCCGCCATTTCGCTCGTAAATCCGGAAATCCGCTCGTAAATTGGAACGGTTTTCGCTAGCGCACCTAAAAACACTCTATTTTCATCTAAAAACTACTTTTGAGTGCATAAAAATGATCGGAAACGTGTGTTTATATGCTTAACTTGCTAACTGAAGTGAAAAAACACATGAAAACTCAGTATTTTTTTCGTTTTTTCCAAAAATGTGCAGCTCGTAAGTCTGGAACCTCGCAGATCAGAGCGCTCGTAAATCGGGGACTACCTGTATATTTTTTAACACATTCGTTTTGATCATTTTCTTAAATGTAAACATTGACTTGGCATTTTTAACTACATTCTCCAAGCCATTCCATAATCTAATTCCCTTGATTGAGGTTATTGTATGATCATTATTGTATGATCCCATATGGAAAATAGTTATCTGCATTTGACGCATTACACTTGGGTAAGCATCCAGGGGAAAGAACGTGACACTTCTTTTTTTTCTCTCCAGGAGGTGAAGAATTGGCATTTTCTTGTCCAGAACCGTCAACAATAATAAGCATGGTTAACATTAATGATGGTTAGTTTCTAGTTTGCATTTTGTATGTTTTCTTTTGTATTAAATTGAACATTTATAATTATTAAAATTACATTTTACATTAATTTCATTTGCCATAACTGGTACCCCATAGGAGTATGGGGTACCAGGCTCTTTGATATGGGCTGTTAGGTCCCTGTACGACCGGTGTCAGAGCTTGGTCCGCATTGCCGGCAGTAAGTCAGGCTCGTTTCCAGTGAGAGTTGGACTCCGCCAAGGTTGCCCTTTGTCACAGATTCTGTTCATAACTTTTATGGACAGAATTTCTAGGCGCAGCCAAGGTGTTGAGAGGATCCGTTTTGGTGGCCTTAGAATCACTTCTCTGTTTTTTGCAGATGATGTGGTCCTATTGGCTTCATCAGGTCATGATCTACAGCTTTCGCTGGAGCGGTTTGCAGCCGAGTGTGATGTGGCCGGGATGAGGATCAGTTCCTCCAAATCCGAGGCCATGGTCTTGAGCCGGAAAAGGGTAGAGTGCCCTCTCCGGGTCGGGGAGGAGGTCCTGCCCCAAGTGGAGGAGTTTAAGTATCTCGGGGTCTTGTTCACAAATGAGGGAAAACTGGAGCGTGAGATCGATAGGCGGATAGGTGCAGCGTCCGCAGTGAAGCGGGCGCTGTACCGGTCTGTCGTGGTGAAGAGAGAGCTGAGTCAAAAGGCAAAGCTCTCAATTTACCGATCGATCTACGTTCCCACCCTCATCTATGGTCATGAGCTTTGGGTTGTGACCGAAAGAACAAGATCTCGGATACAAGCGGCTGAAATGAGTTTTCTCCGCAGGGTGTCTGGACTCTCCCTTAGAGATAGGGTGAGAAGCTCAGTCATCCGGGAGGGACTCGGAGTAGAGCCGCTGCTTCTCCACATCGAGAGGAGCCAGTTGAGGTGGCTCAGGCATCTGGTTAGGATGCCTCCTGGACGCCTCCCTGGTGAGGTGTTCCAGACAAGTCCCACCAGGAGGAGACCCAGAGGAAGACCCAGGACACGCTGGAGGGACTATAACCGTGTTTCCATCTATTTTCAATACGAATTTTGAGTGAATTTTTGAAAATTCGCAAAAATGTAAATAAAAATTATGCGAAGCAGAAGTGTTTCCATCAACTGGCTTGAAGCGCATCTACCAGGCCACGCAAAGCGGCATTACGTCAGACGTCAGCGTCATTACGTCAGACGTCAGCGTCATTACGTCAGACGTCAGCGTTACGCATGTCTACAGTAAACAGGAAGTAGCGGTTGAAAACAGGACCCGACCACACATCTCGGCAAAATGGAGAGAATATTTCAGGTATGTGTTGCTATCGGGCAAGTTGTATTTATTCTGTCATGCCAACTAGTTTTAGCGATGTTACATGTTGTCCGGAGACGAAGTCACGTGACGTGAATGTTCGCTACGGCAGAACTGAGTCGGCAAATCTGTTTCCATCTGTCGTTTTGCGCATCAGCTCTGTTTCGAAGAACCCAAAAACCACCTCAAGCGAGCGTATCAACTTTTTTGAGAATTAGAGGAAGTAAATTTGCATCTTGCCGTTTCCATTCAGCTTTTCTGATGCGATACTTCAAAATGCGCATCTAGAAACCTTGATGGAAACACGGCTTATGTTTCTCTGCTGGCCTGGGAACGCCTTGGGATTCCCCCGGAGGAGATGGCCCGAGTGGCTGGGGAGAGGGAAGTCTGGGCCTCCATACTTAGGCTGCTACCCCCGCGACCCGACCCCGGATAAGCGGAAAATATTGGATGGATGGATGAACATTAATCATGATTAGTTTCTAGTTTGCATTTTGTATGTTTCCTTTTGTATGAAATTTAACATTTATAATTATAAAATTACATTTTTTGCATTAAAGGTTCAGTCTGCAGTTTCTGTAGAACAGCAGCACTTAGAAAAAATTTCAACAAGCAAAGCATTCTGATCCCTCCCCCTCAGAGCCATATATGGCTCTGCCCCCTTGTGGTCTGTTGAAATTTGAATTCAAGCTCTGTTTTTATTGGCTGATTCAAATTCAAGCTCGGTTTTTATTGGCTGGTTACAAACTTTGTTTTTATTGGCTGGAAAATGGCGGGTCACTTTTTCTTTTTAGAAATGCTTATTTACCACCTGGAGAAGCAAGGGGACAATATTTTTTTTTAGTTTTTTCAGAGATTACCTCTCTAACATCAATCTAGTGACAGAGTGAAGAAATATGTTAAAATATATATTGTTTGAAAAGTTACAGACTACATTACAATCTTACATACCCCAGCTTTAATTTAATGTTTGTACTTATAAAGAATAGCACAGAACTGTATTAAAGGGGACAAATTATTGGTCCTATAAATTTTTATGGTATGTCTGTGGGCTATCCAGACCATGTTCATTCAATTTAATGCACAAAATAATTCTTAGATAATAAAATTTCCCCTTTCTAGTTCTGCCTTTTCTGACTTCCGTTCTGAACAAGCTGTTTATGATAATGAGCTCTGAAGGCCACGCCCTTCAAAAATCTGTTTACTCCGCCCTCCAAAGGGGACCCTGAGTCAGACCCAGAGGCAGAAGACATGAAAAAATAATAGCAGTACTGTGAAAAAAATTAATTCAAAATTTTACATTACATTACATAAGAAATATATTTTTTCTCAGCAAAGAAATAATTGTTTTTACCGTGTTTTCTTGTAAAGTCCTTCGTGTGGGCTCGCTTCTGTGGCCGGCCGCCATTTTGGGCAGGGCAAATGAGGCGCTGACGCGTCGCGTAGGCCGCTGAGAAACATCCATAAGTTCACCCTCCATGTTAAAAACTCTTCGTCTGACTCTTCGAAAACAAGCAATAAGGCTGCAGAGTAACACACTGGCTGCTAACTGCTTAGTGCGAGCACCGCTTTTTTTTCACGGACCACATCCGGCGCTGACCGGATATGGTCCGTGAGCAGTCGTCCGGTTGATTTAAGAGCCCGTAAATAAGTTTTTTCGTTTTTACTGATAGATAATTAGTTATTAGCGGTACTGCATTTTAACAACAATGAAACATCGAACTCTAGGAGCCATTGTGCTGAGATGAACTCAGGAAAAACAACCGTGACGTCTTTTATACTGAAGTGGGTGGAGCCTCACCAGGGGTTGCTAGGTGAGGGGCTGGACTCAGGTTGGGGTGGGTTGTCCAACGGCTTGTGACATCACAAACGCCAGGATTTGAAATCGAGATATTAATATCCCTGAAAAATAAATATACATAGAGTAAATATACCACTGGGTGCATTTTTTTGGTCCTAGGACTGTTTTTTTAAGAATTACATACCCAAAGTTGAGTAAAAAAAAAACAGTGAATTTTGAATATTTGGTCCCCTTTAACGTTATGCATTTATTCATTATTTGTATAATTTTAAACCGTATTGATTGTAATTTTTTTTATGTTACTTTTTTTTCTGCCCAATAATTGAAAATATAAATAAGACATTGGCAAAATCTGACATAATATATCTGCTAATTCTGGAGTGGGTTATTGTGCACAATCCCAAACAAATGGCCCTAAGCTTATGTAAAACACATGTTTTGCTCTTGCTTCCCATGTGATTTTAAATTATCTTTAGCATCACATGTGGTTACACAGCTTTACACATGATATCACATGACAAACATGGTGAATCCATGTGGATTTTCCACAAGCTGAGAGTAAGGTTGCTTTAAAACCACAGCAAGGTCATTGATGGTTTAGATTTACTTGTATATGAACCCCACCTCATTGAACGCATCTTAACTACACCCAGGGTGAATCTCCCAAAAGTCGCTTTCTGATCTAATCGACCTCCAGTTTGTTTCATGTCCACAAAACTAGGCGGAGACAGAATCCTAACTATGAATTGATTTTCGAATGAGCATACATTTACTTTGAAACACCTGCAAAACTCACGGAGGCGATGCTGTGCAGCGGACGAGCTGTCTGGACTGATTTGGGTAATGAACAAGCATTCTTCGTTGGACTCAAGGTCACGCTGTCATCGTGGACTTAAGCAGCATCCTCTGGTCTTTACAAAGAACCAACTTACCATGAAAAGTGTATCTGGGCCGAGGTGAGAAGGTAGCCGCTGTATCTAATGGGTTTATTTAATTCAATTTATTGCCTCGGCTGCTGCATCATACGAGACATGCTGGTCACTGTAAGATTGAGGTTTTATAAAAGAAAGGGAGATTAACCCCTTCTTTTTTTTCTCGAAAGGGTAGAATAAACTCATTCATGATGGATATTTGTGCCTAGATGGCCAGATGTATAAAGCTGCAGAACTAAATTAATGTAGGTCTGAAATGAAATTGGGCTTTCAAGCTTATTTTGGACGATCCTTCTAATCAGCGTCACACTGTTGCCATGCTCTCAGGGCTGGGAATCTGTAATAAATGAGGGCTTTGTCAACATGTCCACCGTTAGATGCTGGAAGGCAGCGTCTCTTGATTTTAGTGTTTCAGCTGAAAGCACTCCAGCATTTCTTTTTTTTTTTTACCCCGCACTCTGAGCAAATGTTTAGCATTCATTGCTATCTTTTTCATCTCTTATTTATCTCTATGGATTGAGTATGGCATTCTGTTTTTGCTCTAAGCACATTAAAAATAATTAATTAATTCTTAACATTATCATGTTGGCTACATGTCAGATTGTATCTGACTCTTAACACTCTGCTTCCAATTAACATTTCTTAAATTTCAGATGTAATCTGTAGAACACAAATGAAGCGGTCCGAGCAGCTGCTAGCTGTGTTGTTCTAGCTCAGAGCAAATGGCTTTCTTTCAAGCTTGTTTTATAAGATGCCTCATTTTTATGGGAATAAACATGCCTGTTACACACACGGGTATAGTTGAAGGCTTGGGGGCTTGGGAATTTATTGCGTCATATTAATTAGTTATGCAAAGGAGCAATGCTTGGAGAAAGAATTTCACATATTGAGTTTATAATATGGTATCACTTTCCTTGTTTATACGTGTATTTGTTTTTTTGTGTTTGCCATGTTCAGTAAAGTTGAAAAAGTGTCAAATGCTAATTTTTAAATTTGGCACCACTTTACAATAAGAGTACCTTATCAAAGGGTTTATTATTGCTTTATAATTTGGTTGTTCCTGAATTTATAAATCTCTTATAAAGCATTAAACATGCATTTACAAACAGCCCAGTCAGTTTTAAAATAGTTGTTAAATAAGCTTGAAAACAAATGAAAAACTCTTTTGGCTAGCAATTACAGTAGTCTAGCTCAGGCAAACCTCTTTCTCCAAACTGTGCACTAATACTGATGTCATGGCACCACTCAAGAAATAACTGAACTATCCCTTTAAAAAATCTGAGGCAGGCTCACTAGACGGAATAATAAGGTGTTTTAATTTAATTAATTTAAGTACCATAAACATTATTGGTTTTACTGTCTTATTGTCAATTTAGTGGTTTTACACTTTATTCTTGCCTATTAATGCTTTGCTGCTTTTATATTGTCTTATGATTAGCTTGTTAGATGTTTACACAATATTTATTTCATACAATAGTATTTACTGTTGGAGAACAATATTTTCGCTTTACTTACTCAAAAGGAGCCACACTTGACAGCAGGAGAATATTTTAACCGGTATTCTATTCAGGTTACACAGATATACAGGAAGTACACATGAAGACGAGTCACATGACTCTGCCACGAGCTGTGTGATCAGCTTGTTTTTATATGCTTTTCAGTTCAGCCAAGCTCACAGACTTGGACGCATCCTTTAAGTGACCGCTGTACGCTGACTCATCCAGCTTTCTCTGCTAACCCAAAACATATGGTTCATGGGCAGAGATAACATACTCAGCCATAATAGTTAAAAATGTCCATAAAGTTTGACCAAAAATTCCCTAACATTTACTTCTTGAGCCTTTTCCAAATATAGCAGTCCCTCACTACTTTGCGGTTCCACTTCTGCGGTCTCATTTTATCACAATTTGCGTATGGTCCATAATGTACAAAAAAAAATTATACACGACACACAATTGTTGACTTTACATTACTGTAGTTATCAGGGGCGTAACTTTAGGTCTAACATTGGGGGGGTTGTGATTAACAATAAACACGAAAAAATTGTACACTATACGCTTCAGTGTTTAATACGCGTCATCTCTTCTTCTTCTTCTTCGATGGTGTTTACTGGCAGTTTACAAACTCAGTGCATTACCGCCATCAACTGGACGGAGATGTAATTCAAGAGTCTACTTTCAACAAAAAATAAATAAATAAATAAATTAATTAATTAATTAAAATAAAATTAAATCCTTTCAGCTAATTTTGTAACTTTCAAATATTTAACAAATGCTTTAGTTATAACCTGTGACTGATTTTTCTTCAATAAAGTAACCATTGTCACCGAACTCCCCATTACCCTTTCCAGTGCCTTCCTCTCTTTATTATATTTCTTACAATAAATCAACACATGTTCCACTCCTTCCAGTACCCCACAATTAGAGCAGTCACCTGATGGATGTTTTCCTATTATCTTTAGACCACTATTTAATGTAGTGTGCCCAAGCACTTTGAGATTTTTATTAATGAAAAGTGCGGTATAAATTGAATTTATTATTATTATTATTATTATTAATCCTCAACTTAATCCATACTTCCTCTCTCCTAGACATTAAACTACTATCGTCACTTAGGAGTACCTCCTTCTGTATGTTATGTAAATGTCTTCCTCTTTCCTCTAAATCCCACCTCTCCTGCCACATATCATTTATTTTATCTTTAACAATTATTTTTATTTCTGCTTTACTTAATGGGACATCATATTCAATTTCTCTTGCTGTATACGCGTCATCTCCACGCGACGCGTCAGCTTTGTCCTGATCAAGATGGCGGCGACAGGACCCAGCTAGTACGAAGAACTTCACAAAGAAACACGGTAAAAACAATTATTTCTTTGCGAGAAAAAATATATTACTAAGCTGACTTTATAGAAGACGTGTTCTTGAGTTTAACTAAATGTTCAAATCGGCTGGATTTAAAAAAAAAAGTTCGCTGATTTTTATGCAGGCGCCAGGCGGGTCAAACCGGACGCTTTCTTTCTTTAAATTTAGCTAAATAAACGCTTAAAAATATACAGTATTTCTTCGCTGACTTATGGGTGATAGTAGACGTACTCCTGAGTTTGACGAAATGTTCAAATCAGCTGGATTTAAAAAAAA
>JBBPBX010005689.1:34759-53256 GCA_038048925.1 Garcialebias charrua | reverse complement strand
GTCCCCGTCTAGTTCAGTCAGTCTTCATGTTTATTCTCGTTTAGTCTTCGTGTTTATTGTAGGTCCCCTTCTGGTGTAGTCTACATGTGTTTAGGTTCCCTTCTAATTTAGTCCACATGTTTGTTTTATTATTAGTTCAACCTAGAGTTCTGTCACCCTAGTTTACCTTCCACGTTTCAGAGTTAGCCTTTTTCTGTTAATTGTTCCCAGGTGTGTGTCGTTACTTCCTGTCTTGTCTGTGTGTATATATACGTTGTCTGCAGTCAGTTTGTTGTCGGGTCATTAGTTCGTTTTCCCCTGGTGTGTCGTGTCTAGCTCCTTGGTCAGTGAGTACGCCTCTTCATGTTTGAGTTTCAGTATATAAGTCACATGTTTGAGTTTTAGTATTCCTGCCACTGTTTGAGCTACAGTTTCCTAGTTTGTAGTATTAAGCCACAGTTCTTAAAGTATTGAGTCAGCCACAGTTCTAGGTCTAGTTTCAGTTCTTGCTACAGTTCTTGAGTTGTTTTCACTGCCACGTCAGTGCTTTTATTTTGTGAATAAACGTTTTGGACTTTTTCTACTCCTGTCTCCGAGTGACTACCTGTCTGCACCCACTGGGTTCTCTCCCATACCGTAATGTGACAGAAATGACCCGACCAAAATATTGAGCCCATTCAGACATGTGTTCAGCTCACTCGGGACGGACAGATGTCAAAGCCCGCTCGAGGAGTAGCCGCCGACATAAAAGTCAGCGGGTTCCAGATCGAACCCGCCTGGACTCGTCGCTGTCATGGATTGGAGTGTTTTCCTTCCCCACTTCTCGTGGCCGAGCGTGAACGGAGGAAGCGTAGCAACGGTGAGGAAGAGTCTCCTTCCTATTTACCCTCACGTGCTTGTTCGTTGTGGTCTGTCTCTGATGACGAGTCAGAAACAGAGAAATATTTTTGAACCAGTTCCTAAGCCACGTCGCCGTCAGAAGAGACAGCGTGCTAAAAGGAGGACTGTTTCCGGGTCTTCGCCCGGCCCCCATGCTGCTTTGTTTCCCACGCTGTCAGGTCTGCCGGGGACCTTCTCGAAAGGGGCGGAGTGCCCCCACGTGGGTCTCTGCTCTGCAGAGCAGACAGGACTCTGCTCCCAAGAAGAGCAGACAGGACACACACATGCGGCTATTCAGCCTCAGGACACACACGAACATGACAAGGAGTGTGTGACGTTGGAGGAACCTCAGACGGTCTCCCAACAAGAAAGGGCACGAAGAGAAAGATGTTTGAGCCCCTGCTCTGATGAAGAGCGGGTGGAACACACGACAACCACAGGGGTAGATGCAGGACTAATACACGACTTAATTCCCATACTCGAACAGCTGGACAGACTGAGTACGGCTGCTAGCAAAAACCCGGACCCACATTACAAAATAAAGTGGTATTCCCTTATGGAAGGACTGCTAACATCTACACCCAACTTGCTGCATGTTCCTGGTCTCACAGAATTGTTACATTCTGTTAGATCTTCGATAAAAGCATTGAACGTTTCTGACTCCTCCTCCCCATGTGTTTTGGAGTCTCCTACTTTCATAGAGAGTGCTGTCAGTCCCATACCAACTGAGGGCGCCGTTGTTCCAACATCCATAGAGGGTGTTGTCACCCCAGTATTGACAGGGGGCGCTGTGGAACTAGAACACAAGGTCACTCTAATTTTTCAACAGCTCCACACGTTTTTCTGGTGGCCTGGATTATAAGGTTTTGGGTGTTTTTCAGCAGCTCTTGAACCTTTTTCTGTCTGTTGTTCCTAGTACAAATCCTTGTTACAAGAACAATATATTCCTAATGATGGAACAGTTATTACTTTCTAGACACAGTTTATTAGTTCACCCTGATTTCACACAGTTATTGGAAATTATTACAACCCTGAAGACCTTTTACTCAGATCTTTCTGACTCTCGTTCTTATCGTCCTACTGAGTCCTTCCCAGTTTCCACAAGTAGTGCTGCTGCTACAGAGAGCACTGACACTACAGAGAGCCCGGACACTAATGACTCCAAATTGGTGCCAACAGGGGGTGCCATGTCCTCTGCATCTACAGAGGGTGCTATGCCTCCAGCGTCTAAAGAGGACGCTGTACCTCCAGCATCAGTACCTTTAGCACCATCATGCCTCGAGGGGTTCCTGGAGGGAGCCCCACACGTTTCCTACTCTGGGAGGGTCCTGGAGGACTCCTCCCACGCTTCGTATTCCGGGTGGGACCCAGACCCGGAGGGTGTCATCCACATCTTCTGCTGCCCTGAGGTCTCGCAGCCGGCTCCAGAGGGCGCTGCCTTGTCTCCGGCTCCAGAGGACGCTGCCTTGTCTCCGGCTCTAGAGGGTGCTGCCGTCCTGCCTCCAGCACCAGGGGGTGCTCTCTCCACATCTACAGAGGGTCTCCGTACCGCGGACACCTCCACGTCTACAGAGGGTCTCCGCACCGCGGACCTCTCCACGTCTACAGGGGTCCGCGCACCGCTGATGTTTCCACGTCTACGGAGGGTCTCCACATTGATAACGTCACTACGTTCGATGACTCCACGCCAGACGTCTCCACGCCAGACGTCTCCACGCCAGACGTCTCCACGCCAGACGTCTCCACGCCAGACGTCTCCACGCCAGACGTCTCCACGCCAGACGTCTCCATGCTAGACGTCTCCAAGCCAGACGTGTCCACGCCAGACGTTTCCATGCCAGACGTCTCCACGCCAGACGTCTCCACGCCAGACGTCTCCACGCCAGACATCTCCACGCCAGACGTCTCCACGCCAGACGTCTCCTCGCCTCTCGTCTCTTCGCCTGATGATGACTCGCCTCTCGTCTCTTCGCCTGATGACGTCTTGACTCTCGTCTCTTCGCCTGATGACGTCTCGACTCTCGTCTCTTCGCCTGATGACGTCTCGACTCTCGTCTCTTCGCCTGATGACGTCTCGACTCTCGTCTCTTCGCCAGATGACGTCTCGACTCTCGTCGTCTCTTCGCCAGATGACGTCTCGACTCTCGTCGTCTCTTCGCCAGATGACGTCTCGACTCTCGTCGTCTCTTCGCCAGATGTCTCGACTCTCGTCGTCTCTTTGCCAGATGTCTCGACTCTCGACGTCTCTTCGCCAGATGTCTCGACTCTCGACGTCTCGCCTCTCGACGTCTCGCCTGATGTCTCGACGCTAGACGTCTCGCCTCTCGACGTCTTGCCTGATGTCTCGACGCTAGACGTCTCGCCTCTCGACGTCTCGCCCGATGTCTTGATGCTGGACGTCTCGCCTCTCGACGTCTCCTCGCCAGATGTTTCATCACTCGACGTCTCAGCGCCACTTGAGGTCTCTACGCTTGAGGTCTCTACGCTCGAGGTCTCTACGCTCGAGGTCTCTACGCTCGAGGTCTCTACGTTGGATGACGTTCTTTCACCCTGTGCCCCAGCCGACGAAGTCTTTGCCACCATAGTTCCTGTCTTTGGTGTTGAACGGCCTCATGGTCACCCGCCTGAAGTGGTCCTGCACGTTGGGCAACCCCCCGGTCGTCCGTCGGAAAGGGTCCTGCGCGATGGACTGTCTCTCGGTCGTCCACCTGAGGGGTCTTTGGCTGCTGTCGACTTCCTGGCCACGATACTTAGTACTGTTTTGAGTTTTGAGTTTTATGCTGGGTTTGGTCAGGATTTGGTCTTCGCTGTGTTCCTGGTTCTGGTTTTATCCTTTGTGGCTCTCGCTGTTTTTTCTGATTTTGGCCTTTGTGTTTCGTTTTTGTCCCGCGCCCTGTTCTTGTGTTTTGTTCCCTGTCCTTGTGTTTCCTTCGTGCCCGCCGTTCCTTGCGGTTTCCTCCCTTCGCCTGCAATGGATTTTTGGACGGGTTTTCTTGGGGTCACCTGGGGGTGTCCTTGAGGGGGGTACTGTAAGGATGGCTCCTTCCTGTTGGTCTTGTCTTCGTGTTTATTCTTGTTTAGTCTTCATGTTTATTTTAGGTCCCCGTCTAGTTCAGTCTGCATGTTTCCTTTAGGTCCCTTTCTAGTTTAGTCTTCATGTTTGTTCTATTTTAGTTCCCCGTCTAGTTCAGTCTGCATATCTCATGTTTATTTTAGGTCCCCGTCTAGTTCAGTCAGTCTTCATGTTTATTCTCGTTTAGTCTTTGTGTTTATTGTAGGTCCCCTTCTGGTGTAGTCTACATGTGTTTAGGTTCCCTTCTAATTTAGTCCACATGTTTGTTTTATTATTAGTTCAACCTAGAGTTCTGTCACCCTGGTTTACCTCCACGTTTCAGAGTTAGCCTTGTTCTGTTAATTGTTCCCAGGTGTGTGTCGTTACTTCCTGTCTTGTCTGTGTGTATATATACTTTGTCTGTAGTCAGTTTGTTGTCGGGTCATTCGTTCGTTTTCCCTTGGTGTGTCGTGTCCAGCTCCTTGGTCAGTGAGTACGCCTCTTCATGTTTGAGTTTCAGTATATAAGTCACATGTTTTGAGTTTTAGTATTCCTGCCACTGTTTGAGCTACAGTTTCCTAGTTTGTAGTATTAAGCCACAGTTCCTAAAGTATTGAGTCAGCCACAGTTCTAGTTCTAGTTTCAGTTCTTGCTACAGTTCTTGAGTTGTTTTCACTGCCACGTCAGTGCTTTTATTTTGTGAATAAACGTTTTGGACTTTTTCTACTCCTGTCTCCGAGTGACTACCTGTCTGCACCCACTAGGTTCTCTCCCACACCGTAACGTGACAATCCCTAGTTTTGATAAGATCAGACAACAAGTGCAAGATCGCGTACATCAACAGAGAAGGGGACACTCACTCCCCGTCCCTCCTGCTGTTGACCCAGAAACTTTTAACATGGGGTAGTTCAAGGGTGCTGTCAATCAGAGCGACACACCTGCTGGGCAAACTGAACTACGGGGCAGACACACTCTCAAGAGACGCGCCTTTCCTCTTGGAGTGGCGTCTTCACTCCCACATCATGGACCAGATCTAGACATGGAACGGGAAAGCAGACGTAGATCTCTTCACGTCCAGGAAAAATGTCCACCTTGTTATGTTTCACTCCATATTGGACATGAACGTACCGCTAAGACTGGATACGTTTGTGCACGATTGGCCAGCAACAAGACTTTATTACACGTTCCCACCTGTCACTCTGATCCAGGAGACACTGGAGCGTGTGCACAGGGAGGCCCTCTCACTGATTCTGGTCGTCCTAAAGTGGCCAAAGAAGGCCTGGTTTGCAGAAGTGATTTCACTACTAGCAGGAACACCATGGCAGCTGCCTGCACACAGAGACCTCTTGTCACAGGCCCATAGGCAGGCATGGCACACATGCCCAGGCCTTTGACAGTTATGGGTCTGGCACCTGAAAGGGACAGACTGATAGCCTCTGGTTTGCCCAGTAATGTGGTGAGTACAATACAAGGTGCACAGGCAGAGTCAACAGAGACACTTTATGCACACAAATGGCGTGTTTTTGAGATCTGGTGTCTAGAGAGGAATATTATCCCATATTCCTGTAATATAGCTCAGCTTCTCACTTTTCTACAAGACCTGTTAGAGAAAGGCTGCTCCTTTTCCACTATTAAAGTCTTTTTATCCACTGTTTCAGCGTGTCATGAGGGATGGGGGTTAAATCACCAGTGCCCACCCTCTCATAATCTGGTTCATGAAGGGCGTGTTGAGAAAAAGGCCTCCGAGCAGAGTGTTAGCCCCACAGTGGGACCTGACTCTCGTGCTGGACGCTCTCTATGGACCACCATTTGAGCCTCTGCAGAGCATTAAGATTGATTTGCTGTCTTACAAGACTACCTTGCTCTTAGCTCTGTGTTCGGCAAAGCGTGTGGGTGACCTGCTTGCACTGTCAGTCCATCACCTGCGCACTCAGTTTGCTCAGGATAGGTCAAAGGTCACCCTGCGACCAAACCCTACATATGTGCCTAAAGTCCCAGCTTTAAACTACAAGAGTCTAGGCTTTGAACTGTCAGCCTTTCCTCCTCCTCCCATTCTAAGTGCAGAACAGAGGCGTTTAAATACGCTCTGCCCTGTGCGGGCCCTGAGCATTTATATGGAGAGAACTAGCAGTTGGCGCAAAACAAACCAGCTGTTCGTATGCTTTGCTAAGCCTGTAGCAGGCAGAGCCTTGTCAAAACAACGCTTCTCCCACTGGGTGACAGAGGCCATTTCTAGGGCATACAGCAGCAAAGGTCAACAAGTACCCAGTGAGGTACATGCTCACTCAACTTGAGGCCTAGCCACTTTGTGGGCCTTATTTCAGGGTGTTTCAGTAGCAGACATCTGTGCAGCTGCTAACTGAGCATCTCCCAACACGTTTAACACTACAGCCTGGATGTCACCCCCTGGTGACGCTGAACGCTCACTTGGCTTAAAAGGCATGATTGTAATGCTTCAGGTGAACCGCAAGAGGGCACAATTCCCATACTATATGTTGCACCTTGTTCCTTTCCTTCAGGGAACATTGGTTATGGTGCATAACCTCCAGTTCTCAAAGCTGCGAGCAAATAAAAAAGTGTGTGTGTGTGTGTTGTGTCAAAGCTTGTAGTGTATGTCAAGGAAGACTCTCAGCTACAACCACAACAAAACTCAGCTCAACATCTGGAAAACTCACCAGGATCAATTAGCTATGGCCGCCATCTTGAATCAGGTTGACTCCATCAATTAGTTAGCTGCAGGTGCATCTACAAAAAGTTTCTGAGACTGATTTGTTCAGCGGTTCATAAGATATTTTGCTAACGGACCTAAAATCTGAATATGAACAAAGACAGTTGTACGTGTGTGAACGTGTTCATTTGTTTGTTCTACTGGTTTCTTTCTCAGACCGCCTGAAGACCAGAAGATGGAAGGTCGGCTGAAGGAAAAGTCTCCAGGATCCACCTGTCTGTCCATGAAGAGTGACATGTCCAAAGATGTTCCTCCAGACTTCAGTCCTGAACCTGGACCCTCAGACACAAAGTAAGAAAACAGTTTCTAACTGAGTCCTGTAAGTCCTCAAAGAAAAAGTAGAGAACTTCATGTTTATTTCTTGTTGAAAACTGGTGAATTACCAGTGTGCTTTGATGGGAAGTGTCTCCTGTGACGTTTCCAGCAGCAACATGAAGATGTGACATGAATGAGAGCGACTGCAGTGACTTGTTCAGCCTGACTCTGTCTGCTTGATGCTTTTTACTTTGTTCTTGTCACCACTGTGGACCGGTCAACTTGACACCAGTCTCTGTAAAACCAAGGCTTTGTCTGCTTCATGATCACACTTGTAATACTAGCTGGAGTGACCTTTGACCTCTGCATTGAATCATGGAAACACTGCAGGCAGCTTCACCCAACGTATCCAGAACACAAGGGAAGTTCTCGTACAGAGCGAGCCCAAAACATTCATTGTGAATATTAGAACGAGTCATCAACAGCTCTGTTCTCACACAGAATCTCCACAGAAACATGGAAAGAAAGGAGGGAAGAGACGGAGGTGACGAAAGTGACAACACCACTTCCTGTTTGTTCATCAGCTCCATGTTTTACTGAGCTTCCGTGAGAGACTTTGAACATCTCACATTGTTTGCAGTAGGCGCTATAGATACATGAAGGTGTGAAAAACACAGTTTTCAGGTTATGAATTGAAAAAGACAAGTTGTGTAAACACTAAAGCTCCAGGGTGGACAGTTTAAACCAGTCCAGAACCAGACCTGCAGGTTGGACCCAACTGGACCCTCCAAACCTTCAACGTTCATGTGCTCATGTGAAAAAAACAGGAGTTCTATTTCTTCATCAGATCAGTTCCAGTTTCAAACTGGGGCCAGTTCTGCCTGTTCCTGAACAATGTGTAATATCTCAGCACCAACTCTTTACTGGACCAGAACCAAGAGGACCAGTAGGAGCTCATGGAGACCAACAATCAGGGAAAATGTTGTGAGTCCATGTTGAAAAAGCTCAAGTTGGGTTTTGTTTTGATTTAGTTTGATTCAAGATGGAGCAAGAAAAGCTGTGATGTTCACCATGAATCACATAGAAAGTGATATATTACTAACAGGAGCTGACTTTCATGTTTTCATGTCCTATGGAGAAAACTGGAGGTTATGCACCATAACCAATGTTCCCTGAAGGAAGGGAACATGGTGCAACAGATAACATGGGAATTGCGCACCCACGCAGTTTACCTGAAGCAATACAATCACGCCTTTTAAGGCAAGTGGGCGTCAATATCAGCCAGGAGGCCCTGCTCTCCTTGCATAAAAGACGGTGATGCCACACGTTCGACCTCTGCATGCACTTCACTGAGCTTAGGCATTGGAGGGGCAAACATGTGTTGCACCTTGTTCCCTCCCTTCAGGGAACATTGGTTTTGGTGCATAACCTCTAGTTCCCTTATCAGTCAGTCCACTGCGGTGCAACAGATAACACGGGAACATACAATCAAGCCCTAGAAATGCATTCTTATGTGAACTTTTAGCCTTAAAAACACAGGCGTCAACAGTTCAAATCTCTGTCTTATGGAGAACAGCTTGAGTTATGTCACGTGCTGTGACGTCCAGGCTGTAGTGTTTCACAAACGTGTTTGAAGATGACCAGTTAGCAACTGCACAGATGTCTGCCACTGAAACACCTTTGAATAAGGCCCAGGAAGTGGCTAGGCCTCGAGTTGAGTGAGCATGTACCCCACTGGGCACCTGCTGACCTTTACTACTGTATGCCCTGGAAATGGCCTCTGTCACCCAGTCGGAGAGACGCTGTTTCAACAGGGCCCTGCCTGCAGCAGGTTTAGCAAAGCATATGGACAACTTGTTTGTTTTGCGCCAACTGCTAGTTCTCTCCATGTAAATGCTCAGAGCTCTCAGAGGGTAGAGCACGTTCAGATGCCTCTGTTCTGCATTCAGATCAGGGGGAGGAGGAGAAGCTGACAGTTCGAAACCCAGACTCCTGTAATTTAGGGTTGGGACCTTTGGCAGATATGCAAGGTTTGGACACAGGGTGACCTTTGACCCATCCAGGGTACCCTGGGTGCACAATGGATGCATAGATAACACGTGAAGGTCACTCACACGTTTTGCTGAGCATAGAGCTAAGAGCAATGCGGTCTTATAAGATAACAAATCGATCTTAATGCTCTGAAGTGGCTCAAATGGTGGTTCACAGAGTGAGTCCAGCACGAGAGACAGGTCCCACTGAGGGACCAAAACTCTGATCGGGGGTCTCTTCCTCAGCACGCCCCTCATGAACCGTATCATGAGAGGGTGGGTACCAGGTGATTTACTTCCCCACCCCTCGTGGCATGCCGAGATGGCAGACGAGAAGACTTTTATAGTGGAAAAGGAGCTACCCTTCTCCAGCATGTCTTGCTGAAAAGTGAGAAGCTAAGTTAAGTTACATGAATATGGAATGATATTCTTCTCTAGACACCAGATCTCAAAAATATGCCATTTGCGTGCATAGAACGTCTGTGTAGACTGTGCTCGTGCCTCCTGTATTGTGTTTACCACATTACTGGGCAGATCAGAGGCCATCAGCCGGTCCCTCTCAGCGGCCAGACCTATAACTGCCATAGGCCCGGGCGTGGGTGCAAGACCTGCCCGTTGGCCTGAGTCAGCAGGCCCCTTTCAGGGGGCAGCTGCCATGGGGTTCCTGCCAGGAGTGAGATCACTTCTGCAAACCAGGCTTTCTTTGGCCTTTTAGTAGCCACTAGGATCAGTGAGGGCCCCCCCCTACGTATACGCTCCAGTGTCGCTTGAATCAGAGAGACGGGGATAAGGCGTAATAACGTCTCCTTGTTGGCCACTCAAATGCGAGCACGTCCATACCCAATGGTGTGCTCACGTCCAATATGGAGTGAAACAGGGTACAATGAGGGTTTACTCTACAAGCGAAGAGATCTACGTCTGCTTTCCCATACCGTGCCCAGATCTGGTCCACGATACGTGGGTGTAGGCGCCATTCTGAGGGGAGAGGGGCTCCTCATGAGAGCGTGTCTGCCCCATAGTTCAGCTGCCCTGGCACGTGAGTTGCCCTGAGAGACAAAATCCGTGAGCTGCACCATGTGAGCAGTTTTTAGGTCAGTAGCAGGAGGGGTGAGGATCGTGTTCTCCCTCCCTGTTGATGTGTGCAACCGCTCACCTGTTGTCTGATCTTATCCGAACATGCTGGTGTGTGATCAGGCCTCTCCTGTGGAAGTGTTTCAGCGAGAGGAACACAGCTGAAATTACTTTATACTTCCAATTATTAGATTATTGAGCATGCATCAGGGTAACACAGCTGAAAGTTCTAGATAATTTATGTGGAGCCGGGCCTCCTGCTGGGACCAGACACCTCAAATGTGCTCGTTCTTGCAAAGGCCCCCCACCCCAACTTTGAGGCGTCTGTCGTGACCAGGACCCGAGACAACACTCTGCTCAGTTAGACACCTTTGCTGAACGCCGCAGGGTTTCTCCACGGCTGCAAGGCTTTCATGCTCTCTGAACTGACTTTCATCCCCCTCATTTGTTCCGGTGGCGGCAAACTACTGCTGCCTGTAGAGCCACATCTGAAAAGGGTGCATATGTAACAAAGTAAGTAAGTAAGTAAGTAAGTAAGTAAGTAAAGTTTATTTATATAGCACTTTTCGCAGATAAAATCACAAAGTGCTGTACAACATATAAATAAAAGATTAAAATAAACAGAAGAATTACTGTAGTAACATCCGATTAATCAAAACAATAAGAACAGCTGATAAAAACAAGAACAATTGATAAAAACACTAAATAAAAACATTTATCTAAAAGCTTGTCTGAATAAAAGTGTCTTGAGCTGGGTTTTAAAGGAATCAATAGAGACGGTCACACGAAGAGACAGGGGCAGGGCATTCCACAGCCGGGGGGCTACGGCCTGAAAGGAAAGGTCACCCCGAGTTTTAAACCGGGTCTTAGGGACCTTTAGAAGGTTCAATGCTGAAGACCGAAGGGTGCGGGCTGGAGAATAGGGGATCAGCATTTCTGTGATGTACTGGGGGGCCTGTCCATTTAACGCTCTAAAAGTTAATACCAAAATTTTAAAATGAATTCTAAATTCAACAGGGAGCCAATGTAGATCATATAAAACCGGTGTGATGTGAGACCTTCTATTAGTTCCTGTTAAAAGCCTTGCAGCAGCGTTCTGGACCAACTGGACACGGGCAACAGCAGATTTATTAAAACAAGTAAAAAGGGAATTGCAGTAATCTAAACGAGAAGAGATAAAAACATGAATAATCATCTCCAGGTCAGATTTGGATAACATTGCCCTCAGTTTAGAAATGTTCCTCAGGTGATAAAAGCAGTTTCTGACCAGAAGCTTTGAATGTTTGTCCAAAGACATTGACTGGTCGAACTGAACACCAAGGTTTCTGAGGCTCGGCTGAGAAGAGGAGCCCAGAGAACCGAGATGTTGTTTGATGCGAGGAACTTTCTGTTCAGGGGCAATGATCAGGGTTTCAGTCTTGGCAGAATTTAACTGAAGGCAGTTGTTGGCTAACCACACCTTAATCTGGGACACACAGTTTACTAATTCATCTAACTTGTGTAATTCTGAGTCATTGAAGGAGCAGTAGAGTTGAATGTCGTCAGCATAGAAATGGTAAGAGACATTTCTGAAGCTATTTATAATCTTTGCAAGGGGTGTGATGTAAATAATGAACAGAATAGGACCCAAGACTGAACCCTGAGGAACACCATACATTAACGGAGAGGTCTTAGACTGTATGTTATTCACAAACATTGAAAATTTTCTGTTGTTCAAATAAGAGGAAAACCACTTCAAAACAGTTCCAGAAAATCCTAATTCATGTTGCAGTCGATGTATCAGAATTTTGTGGTCGACTGTATCAAAAGCTGAAGATAGATCTAATAAAATCAAAACACTGCTCTGACCAGAGTCTGCAGCCATCAAAATGTCATTGGATACTTTTAATAAGGCAGTTTCAGTGGAGTGCATTTTGCGAAAACCAGATTGAAATTTGTCCAGAATATTATTACTTTGCAAGAAAGTATTCAACTGTGCAGTAACTAACTTCTCCAAAATTTTAGCAAGAAAAGGCAATTTTGATATTGGCCTGTAGTTGCAGAGCTCAGTGGGGTCCAAATTGGGCTTTTTCAAGATCGGATTTAAAACTGTTTGTTTCAAAAGACATGGAACTGACCCTGTAGAAAGAGAAATGTTAATTAATTTTGCTACATGTGGGCTGATGATATCTGACACCTTTAAAAACAGTGATGCGGGGACAGCATCCAGCACACAGGAGGAAGGTTTGATCTCTTTTAGAACAACCTTCACATCCTCTAAAGTGACAGGTGTAAATGAAGACCAGGAGCTCACTGAAGGGACTGAACTGAGGGTGACACCAAGAGTTGATTTAACATTTGCCCTGATGTTGTCAACCTTTTCTACAAAATAGTTTAAAAATTTGTTACAATCGTCTAATGAGAATACAGGCACAGGAGGGAGTGGAGGTGAAACCATATTATTAATGGTATCAAACAGAACTTTTGAATTTTTCTTATTTATACTTACAAGATTAGAAAAATATGCTGACCTGGCCTGTTTAATCATTTCATTTAGGGCTGACATCAGCTCCTTTAAGTGCAGTCTGTGGACTTCAAGTTTAGTAGATTTCCACAAACGCTCTACCTTACGACATGATCTTCTGAACAACATAATTTCTTCATTTCTCCAAGGACAAGCGTTTTCAGAAGAGGATATTTTGTGCTTTACAGGAGCAACCTCATCTAAGACAGACAGGCAGTGGCTATTAAAAGACTCCACAAAGGAATCAGCATCACTGCAATTAACAAAACAGCTGGGCTCAAATGATTCTGAGAATTTCACAACCGCTTTTTGATTGATAATTCGTCTCTGGGAAATCACTTTCTGAGGACAACTGTTGAGGTTAAAAGATAAATTAAAATACACACAGCAGTGATCAGTGACAGGAACGTCCACCACACTCAGCTGATCAATGATGAGGCCAGAGGAATGGAAACAATTCCTGCTGCCATGAGACCTAGTAAACGTTGACAGAGCCTGAGAGTTATAGTTCTGTCTAGTTGGAAAAGCGCCAGGCAGAGCTGGAGGTCTGAAACCCATTTCTCTGAGAGCCTCGCTCTGTACAGGACAGAGTTCATCTGCAGTCCAAGAAAAACAATGACCTGGGACGGGGACAAGTGACTTTTCTCTGAGTTTATCACAAAACCTAGGGATTTTATGTGTGCCATAACTCAAGCTGTGTGAGATCCTGCTTGCACTTTGGAGTCCGATAAGATCAACAAGTCGTCCAGATAGTCCAAAAAAAAAGCTCCTCATGGGAGCCAGGGCTACTTCGAGGCATTTCGTGAATACCCTCGGGCGGTCGAGAGCCCGAAAGGGAGGGCCTGAAATTCGTAAGTGACGTTCTCGAACGTGAAGCGTAGAAATTTTCTGTGGCTGCTCAGAATGCTGATGTTGAAATATGCGTCTCTTAAGTCCACGGTGCAAAAGTAATCTCTTGGGCGTACCGAGTGAATCACTTGTTTCAGTGTCAACATTTTGAATTTGAATGAGCATAGTAGTTTGTTCAAACGCCTAAAATCCAGAATCGGCCTTAACCCCCCCCCCCCCCTGTTTTGGGATTACAAAGTACTTGCTGAAGTAGCCTTTGTTTACCTTGTGAGGAGGAACAGCTCTTACTGCTCCCTTCTGTAGCATCGAGCAAATTTCCTCTCTTAGAACAGGGGAGCGAGCCGGGCTTATTGTTAACATAATCACCCGCATCAAATTGCAGTCTGTACCCGTGAATTACGGTTGCCATGACCCAATGTGATAGGCTGCATGCTACCCAGGCTTCCTCCTGTGCAACGAGTTTGGAGGGCATGTTCACTCGGGTGATTACATGTCTCAGGTGAGGTGGGGGTTTGTGAGTGCCCCTTCCAACCTGCTCGACTGAAGGCTCATCCGGCCCTCTGCAGGAGACAGAGAGTCTGCCTGTGACAGACAGACCTCTGCCCCTCCCGTGTGGGCTCATTGGGCCCTTTGACTGACAGTGTCTTATTAGAGGGGGGTTGGCCAGCTATGTGCTCCCCGACCTCTTTATTGACAATGTTAGCATTAAAAAATGGTGGGGTTTCCCCTTTAATACTGAGTCGAGACACAGAACATTTTGGGTATTTTGAGACTTTATTGTCATGTGCAAACAATCATTTCTCTTTATTACACAAACATTTAAGTGATTTTGTGTTTAAATGTTCTGGACCAGTTAATCGTGGTTTCTTTAGCACAGATACTGGCGTTAAAAGTTTGGCTTTCCTTTTTCCCTTTGGATGAAATTACTTGAAATGGTGGAGAAACAGCTCTGCCTCAGGCTGACTTCTGTTTTCTGTCATGGCCCACGGAGGAAGTTCTGGGTTGACCCGCCTGGCGTGGGACGAACCTGTGCTTCAACCGAGCCTGGTCCGCCTGAGGAGGGTGCCCAAGCTGCTCTGAGGCGGGTTTTGACCGTTGCTCCCTGTCGAGCGTCGGTCTCTTCTGCGCCGGGCGACGAGTGAGGGAGTGGTGGTGCTGCTGTGAGCCTCTCTGGCTACTCGAGTCTCTAGGCTGTGAGAAATGTTTTCTGGGCATACCTTCAAGCAGGGCCTCCTCCTGCTTCCTCCTCTGATCCAATCTGCTCTGGATCTTCTCCAGGGCCCCGCCGAACAGGCCTGAGGTCTCTATGGAGTGGTGGAGGAAAGGGTAGTGCTGGCTCTCTAGGAGGTCAGTCAGTGTCAGCCACAAATGGCGTTGTACAATCACTGTCTCAGCCATGCATTTCACTTGGGAGATGGCTGCTGAACCGGTGAGGAGAAGGATAAAGTCTGCCGCCCTGCGAGCTTCGTCCAGAACCTTGGCCGCCTTCTTCTTTGAGGTGGTCTGCTGGAGTTCTGCAGCTTCTCTGCCTGGTAGGCCTGTAACATAACGGCCGCGTTCATGGCGCGAACCGCGAGGCACTGTGTGCGCGGTAGCTCTTTTCGAGTTGAAGAGCTGAAACGTGGCAGGCTTTGCTGGGCAGTGTGGGCTTGGAGCCTGACGTTCTGGGGGCCAAATGCGCCACCAAAGTCTCGTCCATTTGAGGAATGTGGGCCATGCCAGCTGCCTCTATGCCCACGACGTCCAGAAACTGGGAGAGAGGCAGAGTGAGGGAGGCCCTGGGTTCAGCCCATGAGTGTGTCAGCTCCGTGTGGAAGTCAGGAAAGATAAGCATCCTGTGCCTCGTGGCCGACTGTTGCTTGGCAAAAAAGTAGTTCCCCGCCAACCTTGTTACCTGTTGTCAAGGTAGGGGTTCAGGCCAAGTTACCCTCAGCGCCTCTGCAGCTCTGCGGCACAATTAGAATAAAGCAGGGGTGGATCTGTCTAACTCTGGTTGACCTGCCGCAGAAACCTGGGAGAAGTCCTCGATTTCTCCCTCCTCTTCGTTGTCTGCCTCGTCGTCCAACAGTTCGCCAGAGGCTGTAAGCCGTTCGTCAGCTTGTAACAAGTCCCTCGTGTCGAAATCTGTCCTCGTGTCCCCCTCGGGGGCGTCAATGTCTCATTTTGTCACCCCAGCTTAATGCTCTGCTGTCCTCCATCTTGTCCGCCTGCAGGTCCGCTGTGGGCGTGAGAGTCTCTGAGAGGAGCGGGTCTCTTGCCGTGGTGGAGCTGCCCATGGCCTTGGCCACGAAGTCCACGCGTCTCCATCGTACTGCCTCACGTAGCTGGTTGCAGTGAGAGCATGACTCAGGGGAGTCCAAAGCTGTCTTGGCATGGACCATCCCCAGGCATATTGGGCAGGCTTTGTGAGTGTCCGTGGACGAAATGAAGTAGTCACATGCGCTGGGGCAAGGTCGGGAACCAGTGCTCGCTGGTCTGCTGGCCTTGTTGGAGTTCTTCGACTTTCTCTTGCCTTTCTCAGGAGCCATGGCAGAGGAGAGGCGCCGAGTGAAAACCAGTTAGTGACAGCTAAACAGGTCTGAAGAAAATCCTCTTGCTATGCTGTTCGTGAGAGCTAGCCTGTTAGCTCCATTAGCTAGCAGGCAGGCGTGTGGCGCAGTTAGTGTCCCGCTAAACTGAGCAACGAAACAGCAGAAAAAGACTTCAAATAAAAGTTGATAACACTTAGTTAGCACCCGCTAAACAAAGTGCTCACAGGGAAGTCCTCCGTGACGCTATTGGCAGGGAGCAAGCTCACCTCCGGTTGAGTGGTTCACTCACGTGAGGCGGAGTCCTGCAAAGTTTAGGTGTGAAGCGAGGTGAAGTGCACAAAGAGGTCAAACGTGTGGCGTCACCATCTTTTATGCAAGGAGGGCTAGGCCTCCTGGCTGACGTTGACGCCCACTTGCCTTAAAATGTGTGATTGTATTGCTTAAGGTGAACCGCGCGGGTGCTCAATTCACATGTTATCTGTTGCACCGCAGTGGACTGACTTATAAGTGAACTGGTGAGTCCATCCTGAAGGTTTCACTGTGGACCTTTAAACCTTCAGAGTCTCTGCAGCAGTTTGTGTGTTCAGAGCTTCTTCAGTGGTTTTCTTCAGGGATTCATGTGATGTGAAGAACAACATGTTTGTGTTTCAGAGGTCAGAACCTCAGACCGAGAGCAGAACCTCCAGGACCCAGCTGTCTGTCCATGAAGAGTGACCTGTCCAAAGAACATCCTCCAGACCTGAGTGAAGAAGCTGGACCCTCAGACACAAAGTAAGACAGCTGTTGCTGATTTAGACTCAATCTTCTTGTCTTCAATAGTTTAGTTGAAGAACCTGCAGCAATAATTCAGAGCACAGCCTGAAAGTCAGTGAGGTTCTGGTTCCTGTCTCTGATGCTTCAGGAGCTTCTAGTGGATGGATGTGAACAAGAGTTTTCTCCTCATCCTGGAGTCCGAGTGAAGCAGCAGCCAGAGATGTTAGAACTGATCTGATCAACACTTCCTGTTGTTCCACTTCTTCATCACTAAATGTCTTCACAGAGGGAGGAAGAGGAGTGGTGTTTGTGAGGAGGAGCAGCTGTCCTGCTGTTCTTTGTGTCAGGACGTCCTGAAGGATCCAGTCTCTACCAGCTGTGGACACTGGTTCTGCAGACGCTGCATCACCTCATACTGGGACCAGTCTGTTTCTGAACTAAATTTAAAAAAAATGCTCATAAAGATAAAAAGCTTTCAACTTTTTCATCCTGACCCAATTCCAGCAGAAACGGTCACACTGGCTGATAATCAAATAATAAAGTGCATTTAATTAGCAGCTCTTGGCAGCTACTTACGCTGTTAATTTCTAGGGAAGCGGTAAGGGTGAACTTAGTTTTCACACACTGCCTTTTTATTTAAATGAACTTTATTAAACAAATACTGACAGGGTGTAATACGTTACATGTGTTATTAACTGAGCTTGTATTCTCCTCTTTTTAAGACTCAGTGAGACCTAGATGGTTTAAAAAATGTCCAAATATGTTAAATCTTTTAAAAACAGAAGGTAGTGAATTTGGAACTGGCTGGTTAAATTATCTAAAACTATAAAAATTGTTTTAAATCAACATTGTTCCCAATATTTGCTTTCAACTGATGGTTCAGGGAGTTTGCGTACAGTTGTTTTTGGCATGTAACTACCGGTAAATGGATAATAATAATAATAATAATAATAATAATAATGAATTCAATTTATAATGCACTTTTCATTAATAAAAATCTCAAAGTGCTACAATGTGTAACAAGGTAAAGGTAAAAAAATAAAACAAGTGATAAAATCAAATAAAATCACTAATAATATCGACTAAGATCAAAGATAAAATCATGTAGATTTAGGCTTGCTTAAAAAATAAATAAAATAAAACAAGTGATAAAATCAAGTAAAATCAATAAAGATAACAGCTAAGATCAAAGATAAAATCATGTGGAGGCAGAATAGGCTTGCTCAAGGGCGAGATACACTCGAGCGTCCTCACGATACGCCAGCGTAGCCCCGCGTAGCCCCTCAGGGCAAGTACGCGCAAAAGTATTTTTTTACTACGCATACGCGATTCGCATACGCGATGCGCGGTGTCTGATCTAAACTTCCCCGGCGCCGGACTGTTTTGTATGTTACACAAATGAAATAAATTCCTCTTTTTTATCGCTGATCGGGCCTTTTCTTTTGTTTTTTTGCCTAAAGTCAAGTAACCGCTTCTTCCTCCGTTCACTCGATGAATGAAATGAATGAATTCAGGTCCTACCTGGGTGCGCGATGTTTTATATATTCCCTGGTGGGCTGTGGTGGGCTGTGGGCTGCAGGAAAAGCACTCCGTGCTCAGCTGCTCATATTACAACAAGGAGAACGCGAGCGTTTGGAGCGAAAAACTAGCGGAAGTGACGATCGGAAGTGACGGTACGGAGGAAATGACGTTAGAATTTGGAGCGAAAACACGAGAATCTACGCGAGAACGAAAGCCGAGTGTAGCAGCGGCTCCGTATACGCGCGTATACGGAGTCTGCTTCAGTGTATCTCGGGCTTTAAAAAGAAAAGTCTTAATGCCGCTTTTAAAGTCAACCAGTGACTGTGGAGCTCTCAGGTCGTCAGGG